>WNWK01000727.1:202500-260000 GCA_009830355.1 Cherax destructor | reverse complement strand
CAAACCTTTTTCCTTTAAAACGATCATATCATCTGTAACGAACCACTATCTCGTATGTACACATCTCAGAACATCGAACGATGTTATGGGCTTAAAAAATGACCTACGAAAGAAGAATACAAGAACCTACCAATATATCACAGGTGAAACGAAGAATATGAGTGTACAGGCTCACGACCTACAGATGCAAGGGTGAATAGTTGTCAATAAGACCCAAATGAGAATCAGATATATCATAAATATTTCTTGAACATAAGAGTGGCAAAGAAAGGAACTAAACAATGACACAGAAGTGGCCTCTATACGAGGTTCAAAAATGTTATGAGGCGGGACCAGGAGCTAAAGCTCAGAAAACGTGTAACTTGTATAGGTAATTACAGACACTCATAGGCACGCATGCACACACACGATAACGACATATAAAAATACTGAGAGGAATTGACAAGGTGGATGGGACAGGGTAACAAGGGGTCACAGTTGGAAGCTGAAAACTCAGATGAGTCACAGGGATGTTAGGAAGTACTGTTGTCAGGATGTGGAAGAGTCTGAAGAGTGATGTAGTGGAGGCAGGATCCATACCTAGCTTTTAGAAGAGGTAAGATAAAGCTCATGAAACAGGGAGAGAGTGGACCTAGTAGCGGTCAGCAAAGAGGCGTGGATAGGAGCTATGATTCGACCCCTGCAACCACAAATAGGTAAGAACACACAACCACACCTGCATCACAAATAGAGTAGATACGCACACACACGCACACAGCATCAAGTCATTTTATGCCAGTCAAAGATAGCACCTGTCCCTCCTGTCTATCACATTTCTATCAATACCCACCTGTCTATTAAACCCGTCAACACCCACCTGAATCATACCTCCCCCTCAACACTTACCTGTTTATCACATCTCTGTCAGTATTCATCTATCATATCTCCCAGTTAGCACCCACCTGTCTATCACATCTGTCAACACGCAGCTGTCTGTGAAAGCAAAGTGAGGCTCAATGTCACGACCCACCCACTACCACTACTACCACCACCACCACCACCACCACACACCGATTGCCACTCTCCCACCGACACACACAACGACAGGCTCGGTGATTTATCCCTCACTATTGTAGCCAAACTACCCAATACCACGTTAGCCTAGGATAGACTGGTCCTCTACACCCCCACCTCACCTCCCCTTTCCCATCTCTTCCCTTCCCTTCCCTTCTCCCAACTTCCCTTCATCCCTCCCTCCAACTCTTCCTCTCTCTCCTCCCCTATTCTTTCCCTTTCTCTCGCCCCTCTCATTCTTTCCCCTTTCTCTCGCCCCTCTCATTCTTTCCCCTTTCTCTCGCCCCTCTCATTCTTTCCCCTTTCTCTCGCCCCTCTCATTCTTTCCCCCTTTCTCTCGCCCCTCTCATTCTTTCCCCCTTTCTCTCGCCCCTCTCATTCTTTCCCCCTTTCTCTCGCCCCTCTCTCTCTTTCCTTTTCTCTCTCTTCACCTCTCTCCCTCTCTTACAACTATGTATGGATCCTACCTCTAATTTTTTGCTGTCTAGGTCATACCACTTTCTGACACTGATTAATTTTTTGTTTTTAATTTACAGCTGTGCCCTCGTACCTGATTCCAGCTTCTCATTCTGTCTGTCCACTCTGTTAATTTTTCTCTGTATTTTGTCTGGTGTTATGTTCTTCTGCCTTCTAATATCATAAGGTTTGGCCCCTTTAGTCTCTGCTTAAAGCTCATACCCCTTAGCTCCGGCAATAGCCATATTGCAACCTTACTATTTTCTTCATCTTGATATACTTTATCAGATGCGGTTTTCATACTGATACTACATACAAGATTAACCTGACATACTGTCGTATATATAGTGTCTCAAATGACTCCTTGTTAAGGTTCCTGAAAGTTATTCCTAGATTTACCAGATGCACATTTACTCCTGAGGTTACTAGGTTGATGCGTCTTAGGCGATATGCTCGGAATTATGCTTTCCCTGAGGTCTTTCTTTCTCCTTAAGGGAGGTTTGCTGCCTTTGTCCCCAAGTCTTTTTCCGATCTTTGCTTTTCCCTGATTTTCATAACTTTGCGTAAAATTTAATGGGATTACATTCTAATTGCCTCTTGATAGACCAGTCATGCAGGTTGTTCAGATCAGTCTTTAATTTTTCCTGGTCTACTCTTGTATGTGTTCTCTTTTCACATCTGCTAACAGGGACACATCTCTGACTATTTCAGAATTTTCTAATCAACTGTTGTTCCTTCCCTGTTATTCCTACCTGCTTTTATCCCAGTCTCTTGTTCTTTACTTATTCTAACGCCATCCATCTCTCTCTCTCCCTCACTTCTATTACCTTGTCATAGAATTCTAGAAAAAATCTGAAACATGATTTACTATCTCTAAATTTGTGCTGGTTGTTTATGAACCCGCTCCATTCCTGATGTGAGTTTGTTTGTGTGTGTGTGTGTGTGTGTGTGTGTGTATCTGTGTGTCTGTGTCTGTACTCACCTAGCTGTGGTTGCAGGGGTCGAGACATAGCTCCTGTGTGTCTGTGTGTGTGTGTATCTGTGTGTGTATCTGTGTGTGTGGTGTGTGTGGTTGTGTGTGTGTGTTTGTGTGTGTCTGTGTGTCTGTGTGTGTGTGTGTGTGTGTGTGTGTGTGTCTGTGTCTGTGTCTGTGTCTGTGTCTGTGTCTGTGTCTGTGTCTGTGCGCGCGCGCGCTCACACAAACACTGTTTCCACCCCAAAACCTGAAATCCGACTTGCAGATTTTCGTTAAGTCCATCATAGACGTTATTTCTTTACCACCTTAGTAACCCATCAAGATTCACCCGCTACACTCCTGCTTGATGCACAAGCCCCTACCTCTCAAACTCCTTCAAACTCTTTGTCGGATGTCCCCTATACCTTACCATCCACCCCAGATTTATACACCCTATTAATCACCCTGTCTTGCTCTACCCTTCGTAAATGACAGAACCTTATCAACAACCCCTCTTCCGCTCCCTGAATTACATCTTTAATAACGCATCGTATTCCACTTTCTTCACTCCTTATTCGTTGTAAAATATTTACACCACAATGATCTCACGAGCAATATTTTCAGTGTTTCCAGGCTCCTCCTCCTCTTCCTCCCATCTTATAAAACTATCCATAAATATATTTAACATTCAAGGTTAAATATATTTAACATTCAAGGTTAAATATATTTAACATTAAAGGTAAAATCACATATTCCTGTTCACATTTACTGAAGAATAGTCCCCAGTATTCTTTATTTTACAATACCCTGAACCTTGAATAACAGACCACCTATTTCAGCTGTATATGTGGTGCCGAATAGGTAAAACTTGCGATTTTTGGCTTGAATAGCAACGCTCTTCTTGCCGAATAAGGCAAGCGAAAATTTGTGTATGCAATAATTTCGCAAAAATCATTCTGGACCTAACAAAAAAAATGTATTTCATTGTGTTTGTATATTATTAAATTATTGAAAACTTATCTAAAATATATTTAGTTGGATTAGGCTAAATTAAATTGAGCTTGTTATAATAAGTAAGTTTCCTAAGGTTCTTTTGGTACAAAATTATTAATTTTTACATCAACATAAAAAAAAAATATCTTTAAACGTATAAGATAAAATTTTAGAAAGGACTCAATTTTATAAGAGTTCTTGCTAACTGACCAGTTTTACCTATTCGGCACGACACACACAAACATACACACTGATGCCATTGCTGAAAACCCTTAATTGCTAAAAGCTAAAAACGGTAGAATAAATAGTAATTCTCTGTCTCTCTCTCCGGTTCACTGTGTATTGTGTTTCTCTCTGTCAGATTCAAGTATCTCATTACAGAACCGTCAGCGATAACTAAAGACAACTCGTTATCATGATCTGATAAGATATTCCTCCATACTCAGTAAAGGCATGGGATTAGTTTTTAGTGATTTTACAGCCCCAAAGCCCTGACTAAGATTAGACTTCTTTGTTAACAGCCTGATAAACCATACTGTTTCTGCAAGCGTTTCCGCAAGCATGCATGGGCTTCACAACTTCGCAGTTTTAGCACTTATTGTTTAAGTGGTCCAGCTTACTCCTGAGAGCAAAAATTATTAATAAAAAGCAGTAGAGACGATAAATCTTTCTCCCCGACGAGCCTTGTACAAAGCTTCAAATCTTTATTTTTCATAATTACATTTATGTGCAATAATTAATCCAGTTTGCTGCGTTAATTCTTCTTACGTGCGCTGGTAGCAGGTTGGAGAGTCTTCAACCACGGATGGCGACACACATCTCTCAGACTAATACACTCTTCATTTTGTGGGAAGTTTATTAGGTAAACCATATTTGTAAGAAGTATGTACATTTGTCTTTCGGTCTCTCTTTTCTAGTAGTATTTCACCCATCTTCCCTTCCTCTTGTTAGGCTTCCCTCCCTTCCTTCTTCCATCTTCTCTCAATATCTTTCCCGTCTCAGTACCTTACACATCTTCCCTTCGAAAGAGTATTAAGGACGGCCATTCGAGTTTTGTAAAGTCTTCAGGAATTCGGGTTTTAGCTCGGGTCAGCGCTGTAGTTTGCTGCCTGATAGATGCCGACCTTCGATATATCCTCAGCCTTGCTGACGGCCTTTCTTAAGGTGAAGGTTTTAAGAAAGTTAGCAGCGGGTTAGGGATGGAGGAACTAAGAAAAGGAAGGTCAAATAAAGATGAAACTAACGGAGAAAGAGAGGAATTCAGAAGGGAGGGATGAAAGTAGGGAGGGATGAAAGTAGGGAGGGATGAAATCAGGGAGGGATGAAATCAGGGAGGGATGAAATCAGGGAGGGGTGAAATCAGGAAGGGGTGAAATAAGGAAGGGGTGAAATCAGGGAGGGGTGAAATCAGGAAGGGGTGAAATCAGGAAGGGGTGAAATCAGGGAGGGGTGAAATCAGGAAGGGGTGAAATCAGGGAGGGGTGAAATCAGGAGGGTGAAATCAGGAGGGTGAAATCAGGAAGGGGTGAAATCAGGAAGGGTGAAATCAGGAAGGGTGAAATCAGGAAGGGGTGAAATCAGGAAGGGGTGAAATCAGGGAGGGGTGAAATCAGGGAGGGGTGAAATCAGGGAGGGGTGTTACACTGAAATCTCAGTTCTCTCTCAGTATAAGCGAACAGTTTTTCCTTAATCTCCATGTCCACAAATAACAGAAAGGATGAATCATAATAAAACTCAACAAAAACATGAAATTAAAAAAAGTAAACAATCGATAAACCAGTATGGGTGTATTATACAATTAAAATTCTTTTTTTCAATGGAGGGGACATAAAAATCCATTTTCCTCGACCAAAAAAAAAACGTAGGAGTGCATCAAGCAACTGAAACACTGCACAAAACAAGTTCCGGTACATCACGAAACTCAATCAATCCAGACTGCAAGAACCAGGAAATAAAAAAAACTACAAAGCTTCGTGAGCCCAGAATTAAAACTGCCCTATCCTCTGACAGAGAGAGAGAGAGAGAGAGAGAGATTTTCCTAAAGAGAACAAAAGTGAGTATAGTCTATCTTCATGTACCCGCACTAATGACGACACTTGTCTGCCATCAGTCCCGAGGTGCGTCTGCCTAACGTTTCAAAGATAAACATTTACAGGGAGATGAGCCCCCGCACCATGACCGTAAATCTAGCAATGTTACCTCTACCTATTCCTCCATCTCTCGGCTTTTCCCCATCCCCCTGAACCCCCCTCCCCTTCCCACTTCTTCTAGTCCTCACTTCTCCAAGAAGAAGCGCTGAGGAAAACCGGTTGTCCCTCTGCAAGACAGTGCCAAGCCACACCACACTGATTTATCATCCAATACTACCAAATTGGGATAATTCCTTTAATACATAGGTACCTGAGCCCATCTTCAACTGTGATCTTTCACAGCTCTGAGACTTTAAAAAAGCAACGTAGGGTTTTAAAAATTTCCGATATGAAATTAACTCCCAGGGTGGGAATTTACAGCGATATGTAGACTTTGAGGGCCGTTCGCGAAACCATGATGCACGGGACAGGTCGGATTTACATAGTTAGCTCGCGCCAAAACGAACGATGCTACGGATCAACTGATATTCTTTATGAAGACTGGATAGGGTCTGTTCTGGTGGCTGAGCCAAGATTTGCTGAAGGAATCTGTCCTTCTCACACCTAACTGGGTATGAGAGATTATCCACTTTCTAGGATCAACTGCCCTTCTCCCAGTCTCATCTGCTTCTTGACATAATGGAGAATAGTTCAGGGCAACTCATCTCTCGTCTGGACCCGGTCTGGACAGATCTGTCATTTCATCAGAGCCTTCAACACGGGAGGGATGTGGATGGCTTTACTGTTATGTACAATACCACTTGTTTCACTTAGCGGACAGCGAAAAGATAGCTTCAACACAAGAAGACGGGCAACGAACAGCAACTATATTCTGGCTGTATCCTTCTCAAGAACATCACTTCATCTGAGATCATTCATTCCTAGGTTGACTCGAGTCTGGAATATGTTCATACAGCATTATGTCATCGATGAAATAAAGTCAATTGATCAAATGAAATCGCTGGCCCACAGACAGCTCCAGCTTCATCCTATTCCCTATTTGTCTCATAATACAAAGGCTTTCAGATGAACCGAGGTAGGTAACAACTCTTAGATTATAAAGGTTAGAACTCTTAAACTAACCCTGTAATAGTATTGTGTAAATAAAAATAATAAAGGGACAACGAGCGACAAAAAAAATATTAATAATATAATAATAAAGAGGTGATGAACGGTTGCCTCCAATAGCGTTTGAGTGATGGAAGGTAAATTTCATTCAAAGAATTAGTATTTCTCCAGCCTCAAAAAACTCCCCTTGAAAGCTTGGAGCTTAGCCATAACAATATGAGCTGAGCTAGCCGAATTGTTGTATCGCCTTTCGTTGGGGCTGGTTGGTGGCTCTGGTTTGATTTTTGGTTGATTGGTGAGTCTGGTTTATTGGCTAGTCTGGTTGGTTGGCTAGTTGAGTTAAAAGTATCAACTTTACGTGGGACATTAAGGTTCTTTTTCACCTGTAAACCACCGATTTGGAATACTGTGATTTCTAAAATAAGGGCAGATGTGTGTACCTTGTTCACTTGTAAGCTAACCATATTTTTTATTACGAATTCGCATCAGCAATAAAAACATATATTAAATTAATGTAATAAATTGACTTAATATAAAGACCTGAATCAAAATATTTTACTAGAAATTTTAATGAAAAATGAATGTTTACAGACGTGTGGATCACGGGTTTATAATAAAAATTCAAACATCAAATGTTTCGTTCCCGGGAGAGAAGGAACAAATCCGCCTCATGGGAGGAGTGAATCCGCCTCATGGGAGGAGTGAATCAACCTTATGAGAAAGATGATCCACCTCATGAGAAGTATGAATCCATTTCCTGAGTGGGATGCATCCACCTAGGAACATCAATAAACTTCAAATGCACCTCATTCTGAAAAATCCGGATTCATGGCGAATTTATGGCATTTTTACTCCACCTTAGGGAGAGAGATAGAGTCGAAATTACTCTGTCCTGGTATACTGCGTGGTTCCTATTATCTCCGTCCTGGGAAATATTATCTGGAATATTTAGCATACACTGGAGACTTGGCAGAGGGGGCAGGCAGATTTTCGGAGAGATATCCGGGTTTAATTGCGCAATAAACCCATGATTGCTAAAGGCTTTAAACTTCGTGTAATTTTTAAAAGGAAATATTCATAATTGATTATGCTTGTGACTGTGATGATGGCGTGAGCTTGTGACTATGGTGTTTTTTAGTGTGTTTGTGACCGTGGCTTGTGTGTGCGCTTGTGACCATGGTGTGTGTGTGTTGTTGCTTTGTCGTGGTTTGTGGAGCGATGGTGGAGTGTGCGATGCTGTGTTTTATGAGTGCGTGTGTGACTGTCTGTAAGTGGTGTGTTTGTAGTGCGTGCTGTGACGGGATCTGATGCGTGTCTGGGGATCTGTAGTGCGTGTCTGTGGTATCTGTAAGTGCGTGTCTGTGGTATCTGTAAGTGCGTGTCTGTGGTATCTGTAAGTGCGTGTCTGTGGTATCTGTAAGTGCGTGTCTGTGGTATCTGTAAGTGCGTGTCTGTGGTATCTGTAAGTGCGTGTCTGATCTGTAAGGCGTGTCTGTATCTGTAAGTGCGTGTCTGTGGTATCTGTAAGTCGTGTCTGTGGTATCTGTAAGTGCGTGTCTGTGGTATCTGTAAGTGCGTGTCTGTGGTATCTGTAAGTGGCGTCGTGTCTGTGGTATCTGTAAGTGCGTGTCTGTGGTATCTGTAAGTGCGTGTATGTGGTATATGTAAGTGCGTGTCTGACTGTGGTATCTGTAAGTGCGTGTCTGTGGTATCTGTAAGTGCGTGTCTGACTGTGGTATCTGTAAGTGCGTGTCTGACTGTGGTATCTGTAAGTGCGTGTCTGACTGTGGTATCTGTAAGTGCGTGTCTGACTGTGGTATCTGTAAGTGCGTGTCTGACTGTGGTATCTGTAAGTGCGTGTCTGTGGTATCTGTAAGTGCGTGTCTGACTGTGGTATCTGTAAGTGCGTGTCTGTGACTGTCGTATTTATAAGTGCGTGTCTGTGACTGTGGTATTTGTAAGGGTGTGTTTGTCACTGCCGTATTTGCGTGTGTTTGTGACTGTGGTATACGTGTGTGTGTTTGTGTTTGTGTGTGTGTGTGTGTGTGTACGCGTGCTCCATGTTATTTTAGTAAGGGGAGAAGACAGTATCATATTTATGTCTATTATTGATTTTATAAACCAGATAGTGTTGATGGAGGGGTGAAAGGGGACCACTACAGTAAAGTGTTTGATATCTTCCACTATTTTGTTGCTTTGCATGAGCCCGACTCAAAGTATTTCATGTAAACATTCTCGTTTATGGTGTAAACACATCAGCTTTGTCACACACACACGGACAAACATTTACGTAAGCCCACGTGTTTAAGTTTATTTACAAGTGTGTCTGTATGTGTGTGCAATATATATATATATATATATATATATATATATATATATATATATATATATATATAATGCTTGCTAGGCAAAATAGAGAAAACAACGTAGAACCAAAACAAGAATATAAAATGCACAAGCACATCCCGTAAACGTCATTTCCTTCTTAATTAACATTTCGCTTATATTATTTTTACATCTATTTTTGGATCACAAAAAAAATGTTTCGAAAGCAGTAACAAAACATTTATGGTAATCGAGTCGATTCCAAATTTAAATCAGAGTAAAATGCCAAATAATCCATGGTAGTTATAATAAACAATGCTGAAGATATAGCCAGAAATTCCAAAGAAAGCAAGACAAGGGAAGTCAGTGAGGGAAAAAAAGTGAAAAAAAATAGACTGCTGAAAACTAGTGTTTTGGGAGTTGCGAGAAATGGTTAAAAGTTAAGCTAATGAGTTTCAGAAGACCTCCAGTACTGATCGGAGTGGAAAGAAAATGTGTGTGTGTATGTATATATATATATATATATATATATATATATATATATATATATATATAACAATGCTGCGACTGGCCGGGAATCGAACCCCACCAAGACGGGGAAAAAAAAGAGATAAAGGGTGAAAGAGGAGACAGCAGGTCTTCCCATAGAAGGCTACGAGAGAAGAAAGAGAACGGGGTAGGAAAGAGCATAGAGAACTGCGAGGAAGGAAGGAAAGAGGGAGAATCTGACGAGTAGAAAACTATGAGAAGGTATTTGGTAATGTACTAAGTAAGAAATTTGTAAACTCACTTGAGGAGCAGGCAGGAATAACAGAAAAGACATTATAACAGTGGAAAGAATACCCAAGGGAATTGAAAATTGTGATGTACAGGGAAGAGGCATCATCAAAGTGTGAGATACAGGGAAGAGGCATCATCAAAGTGTGAGATACAGGGAAGAGGCATCATCAAAGTGTGAGATACAGGGAAGAGGCATCATCAAAGTGTGAGATACAGGGAAGAGGCATCATCAAAGTGTAATGCACCGGGAAGTGGCGTCGGGTGATGCACTTGGAATTTATATAAAATTAGTTTTAAATAACAAAAAAATGGATGTTTTAAATGCTACAATTAATATAATGTACATGTATCGTTCAAGTTGACCGGTCTCTATATAAAAGTTATTTAAACATTGATAATATAAGAGAAGACTAATTGTTTACGCACGAAATTCACTAACTTACAGTAATAAATTACATGTACTTGAGGTTACCCACCTATGTTATTTTACCCTTTACTAGCCTACAGCACAAAAATTATCAAAGAAGACATGAGTACGGCTTAAAAGATGCTGAAACAACTGCGAAGGGGTACAGGGATCGAAGTGGTTCGTCGGTATGGTCCCGGCCCGGGTCTTTTTCATAAGGTGACACTGCAGGGGTACAGGAAAAAAGATGGTCCAGAGGTAGAAAATGAGAACAGTGGGACATCTGGAATTTAATGAAGTATTAGAGACTCTAAGATATCAGGAAATATTCCCTCTTGATCAGTAAACTGGCAGGGACTAACTAAAAGTCAACCTCACAATATTTATGTACAAATAACCCTCCCCCCACACACAGAAATCCCAGCAACCACAACTAGGGAAGTAGCAAACACAGGAACACAAACACATACGTTTATCTTTCCCAGGAGAATCCGGCAAGACACAGCATTTCATATCATCACTGCTCCCGCCAACATAAAACTCAGGACTCCTTGTGAATTCATAAAGGCAGGGAGAACGCGCATCTCTCACCGCGAGGCTCGTTTTTGTAACTTTGAACTCCGTCCGCCTACGTAATGGATGCAAATGACGAAAATGTGGGAAAGAACAGACGAGGTGGTGCTTGCTTGTGTATGTGTATATATATATATATATATATATATATATATATATATATATATATAATATATTGTTTGTCTAACCGATACATGACTGACACGTACACACACACTGCACATATTTGTGCTCTCCAATTTGCTCTTACGTAGGCAGACTTCAAGCAACACAAATATCAGTCTCGACCCTCATTATCTCAACTCCTCTCTCTCATTCACAGTCTGCCCCCTTTCCTTCCTTGAGTCACTCTTAAAACATTCATCCTTTCTTATCCCAAACTTAATTTATTATAGTCAATTCCTCACTTACACCTCTTCCTATCGTTCTTTTCTTGCCCTTTCATCCCCGCTTGTCCTTGACACTTCGTTTCTACACACACACACACACACACACACACACACACACACACACTTCACTCCCTCTGTATTGAGAGAGAGGGAGAGAGAAGGGACAGGCAGGGAGGGAGAGGAGTGAGAGAGAAAGGGAGATAGGAAGAGGGAGGGGGAGAGAAAAGAGATAAGGAGAGAGAAGAAAGGAGGAAGAGAATCCATCTTGATGTCGCGAAATACATAAACTGCCATTAATCATTTTGTTTTGTCACGCCCGGGTACAACTTCGGGTTTTGGCACTGTTTAGGTGCCATATACGTCCTCCACTCAGTATATTTTAAAATCACAAAAAACAACAAGTACAAGGAATGCTGGGAGCATATCAGTAAATTATAAACGGAACGCTTGAATATTTTCGTGCAATCAACGTCACATCTTCAGAATCAACTATCAAAATGATGAGTGCACATAGAGAAGGGCAAAGAGTGAAGTGCTTGTTCTCGTGACATGAGACTTGACTTTGTGACGGCACCTGTCACAATAGGTATTCATGACCGGCACAACGAGGGGTCAGTGCTTTTTGTACAGCTTCATTAAGTCCTATAGAGTAATGACTTTGTAAAGCTCTGCAAGAAGAAACATTGTCCCAATAAAACCTTGTTCCTCAGTGTGTCACTCGTGTTTACATTCTTTCTCCGTTTTAAAGGTGAACTCAGCTTGGGCATAGTGTAGCGAGTCGACATTTCCATAAAAGAACTAAGCCTTAAGACATCACTGATAACTACAAACCATCTATATAAGAAAAGACATAGCAAGCCTTTACTGTGACAACGCTTCGATCTGTGTAGAGCTTTATCAAAGCACTGACTGAACTTAGCACAGAGCTAAACGTAGTCACAATAGAAAAATAGCTTTGCACCTGTCTCTTACCACTGCCACATCTATGAATTATATAATCAGAACATGCGATGTTACGTGATATCTCAGTTTAATGTGAGACAACAAGGTGCTGGACTCCTGTATATATTTTTTTGCAATGCTTATGTTGCATGTATGTGTTTGCGCATGTTCTCATCTGCGCATATATGCGTGTTTTTGCTTCTTGTTAGTTAGTTACCATTATGTCCTAGGCACTTGTCGATTAGACACTAGGCCTGTTGTATATGCGTGTGTGTGTGTGTGTGTGTGTGTGTGTGTGTGTGTGTGTGTGTGTGTGTGTGCTCGCGCGTGCACTGGTTTGCTTATATGTTTGCGTGCGTTTGTATTTGCGCGTGTGAATGTGCGCACCCTTGTGTTTTTGTCGCGAACACGTGTGAAATTCAGATAATTTTTTCTCCTAAACACAACCCTTCTCATGATGATATTACAATCAAGTGTCCCAGAGCGCTGCCCCTTTCATAAAGTGTCCCAGAGCGCTGCCCCTTTCATAAAGTGTCCAGAGCGCTGCCCCTTTCATAAAGTGTCCCAGAGCGCTGCCCCTTTCCTTCATAAAGTGTCCCAGAGCGCTGCCCCTTTCATAAAGTGTCCCAGAGCGCTGCCCCTTTCATAAAGTGTCCCAGAGCGCTGCCCCTTTCATAAAGTGTCCCAGAGCGCTGCCCCTTTCATAAAGTGTCCCAGAGCGCTGCCCCTTTCATAAAGTGTCCCAGAGCGCTGCCCCTCTCATAAACACCCACAATGCGTAAGGGGGCAAAAGGTCATCTCTCACAGGTGGGGTCTATACTCATGTATATATGTATATGCATATGCGTAATGAAATTTAAAAATGCCATGAATATAACCCCCTCTGAAAATTAAGTAGTTGTGAGGACACTAACCTCGGGTATATTGCGCCACAGATCCGGGAGGGCGTTATGTAATGGATTTTATGTGCAATGCTGCAATTGTCTGCCTTCTGTATTATATGTTGCCTTCTATAGATTTCTTCGCCCTCTCTAATTTTGTAAATGTGTGATTTCTTTCAAAACTTTACAATATTTTATCTCTCCATTCTTTACTCAAATAATAAGTAGTGTAATTCAAGTCAGTTAAATTCTCCACAAAGACTAATATGTAAAAGCTATGATACTTTTACTGGTCACGAGGCACAAATACACACACACACACACATATATATATACACACACATATATATATATATATATATATATATAATAGGTTGGTAGACAGCAACCACTCGGGGAGGTACGACCATCCTACCAAGTGAGTGTAAAAAGAAAGCCTGTATTTGTTTTACATGATGGTAGGATTGCTGGTGTCTTCTGTCTCAAACATGCAAGATTTCAGGTACGTCTTGCTACTAATATTTACACTTAGGTCACACTACACATGCATGTACACGTTTATGTATACACACTCATCTGAGTTTTCTTTGATTTTATCTTAATAGTTCTTGTTCTTATTGCTTTTCCTTTCATATCCATGGGGAAGTGGACTAAAAATCTTTCCTCCGTAAACCATGCGTGTTGTAAAAGTCAACTAAAATGCCGAGAACAATGGGCTAGTAACCCCTTTTCCCGTATCTCTTACTAAAAAGAGAAAAAAGAAAACCGTCAAAGTGGGATGCTTGAATGTGCGTGGATGCTGTGCGAATGATAATTAAGAGACGACTGTGGATGTTAGGAATGAAAAGAAGCTGCATGTCCTGGCTTTAAGTGAAACAAAATTGAAAGGGGTAGGAGAGTTTCAGTGGGGAGAAATAAATGGGATTAGGTCATGGGTTTCAAATAGAGCTAGAGCTAAAGGAGTAGCAATAATGTTGAAGGATAAGTTATGGCAGGAAAAAAGGGAATATAAATGTATAAATTCAAGGATTATGTGGAGTAAAATAAGGGTTGGATGTGAAAACTGGGTTATAGTAGGTGTCTATGCACCTGGAGAAGAGTGAAGTGTAGATTAGAGAGAGAGATTTTGGGAAATGTTGAGTGAGTGCGTGGGGAGTTTTGAACCAAGTGAGAGAGTACTTGTGGTTGGGTATCTAAATGCTAAAGTGGGTAAAAAATGTTGTGGAGGGAGTAGTAAATAAATTTGGGGTGCCAGGGGTAAATGAAAATGGGGAGCCTTTAATTGAGCTATGTGTAGAAAGAGGTTTGGTAATAAGTAATACATATTTTATGAAAAAGAGAATAAGTATACAAGGTATGATATAGCACGTAATGAAAGTAGTTTGTTAGATTATGTATTGGTGGATAAAAGGTTGAAGGGTAGGCTTCAGGATGTACATGTTTATAGAGGGGCAACGGATATATCTGATCATTATTTAGTTGTAGCTACAGAGTAAGAGGTAGATGAGACAAAAGGAAAATGGCAACAGCAAGTAAGAGAGAGGTGAAAGTGTATAAACTAAGGGAGGAGAAAGTTAGGGTGAGATATAAGCAACTCTTGGCAGAAAGGTGGGCTAGTGCAAGTATGAGTAGTGGGAGAGTTGAAGAGGGTTGGGATAGTTTTATAAATGCAGTATTAGAATGTGGGGCAGAGGTTTGTGGCTATGGGAGGGTGGGTGCAGGAGGAAAGAGGAGTGATTGGTGGAATGATGAAGTAAAGGGTGTGATAAAAGAGAAAAATGTAGCTTATGACAGGTTTTTTTCAAATCAGAAGTGTTATAAGAAGAGCAGAGTATATGGAGAGTAAAAGAAAGGTGAAGAGAGTGGTGAGAGAGTGCAAAAGAAGAGCAGATGATAGAGTGGGAGAGGCACTGTCAAGAAATTTTGCTGAAAATAAGAAAAAAATTTGGAGTGAGAAACAAGTTAAGAAACCCTAGGGAATGAATGGATTTGTCAGTTAAAAATAGAGTAGGGGAATTAGTAAATGGGGAGCTGGAGGTATTGGGTAGATGGTGGGAATATTTTGAGGAACTTTTAAATGTCGATGAAGAAAGAGAGGCGGTTATTTCATGCATGGACAGGGAGGTATAACATCTTTTAGGAGTGAAGAAGAGTAGGATGTGAGTGTGGGGGAGGTGCGTGAGGCATTATCTGGAATGACAGGGTAAAACAGCTGGAACTGACGGGATCATGACAGAAATGTTACAAGCAGGAAGGGGGGGGGGGAATATAGTGTTGGAGTGGTTGTTATTTTTGTTTAATAAATGTATGAAAGAGGGGAAGGTACCTAGGGATTGGCAGAGAGCGTATATAGTTCCTTTATATAAAGGGAAGGGGGAGAAAAGAGATTGTAAAAATTATAGGGGAATAAGTTTACGGAGTGTACAAGATAAAGTGTACGGTAGGGTTATTATTGAAAGAGGTAAGGCAGAGAGTAGGATTGCAGATGAGCAAGGAGGCTTTAGAGTGAGTAGGGGATGTTTAAATCAAGTGTTTACATTGAAGCATATATATGTGAACAGTATTTAGATAAAGGTAGGGAAGTTTTCATTGCATTTATGGATTTAGAAAAAGCATATGATAGAGTGGATAGGGGAGCAATGTGGCAGATGTTGCAAGTGTATGGAATAGGTAGTAAGATACTAAATGCTGTAAAGAGTCTTTATGAGGAGAGTGAGGCTCAAGTTAGGGTGTGTAGGAGAGAGTTAGATTACTTCCCGGTAAAAGTAGGTCTTAGACAGGGATGTGTAATGTCACCATGGTTGTTTAATATATTTATAGATGGGGTTGTAAAAGAAGTAAATGCTAGGGTGTTGGGGAGAGGGGTGAGATTAAACTATGAGGAATCAAATACAAAATGGGAGTTGACACAGTTACTTTTTGCTGATGATACTGTGCTAATGGGAGATTCTAAAGAAAAGTTGCAAAGGTTAGTGGACGAGTTTGGGAGTGTGTGTAAAGGTAGAAAGTTGAAAGTGAACATTAATAAGAGTAAGGTGATGAGGGTATCAAACGATTTAGATAAAGAAAAATTTAATATCACATTAGAGAGAGGGAGTATGAAGACGTGAATGTTTTCAGATATTTGGGAGTTGACTTGTCAGCGGATGGGTTTATTTAGGATGAGGTTAACCATATAATTGATGAAGGAAAAATGGTGAGTGGTGTGTTGAGGTATTTGTGGAAACAAAAAAAACATTATCCATGGAGGCAAAGAAGGGAATGTATGATAGTATAGTGGTACCAACACTCTTATATGGCTGTGAAGCTTGGGTTGTAAATGCTGCGGCGAGGCGGCGGCTGGAGGCAGTGATGTCCTGTCTAAGAGCAATGTGTGGTATAAATATTATGCAGATAATTCGGAATGTGGAAATTAGGAGAAGGTGAGGAGTTACTAAAAGTATTAGTCTTAGAGCTGAAGAGGGATTGTTGAGGTGGTTTGGCCATTTAGAGAAAATGGATCAAAGTAGAATGACTTGGAGAGCGTATTAATCTGTAGGGGAACGAACGCGGGGTAGGGGTCGTCCTCGAAAAGGTTGGAGGGAGGGGGTAAAGGAGGTTTCGTGGGCGAGGGGCTTGGGCTTCCAGCAAGCGTGCGTGAGCGTGTTAGATAGGAGTGAATGGAGACGAATGGTTTTTGGGACCTGACGAGCTGTTGGAGTGTGAGCAGGGTAACATTTTGTTAAGGGATTCATAGAAACCGGTTAGCCGGACTTGAGACCTGGAAATGGGAAGTACAATGCCTGCACTTTAAAGGAGGGGTTTGGGATATTGGCAGTTTGGAGGGACTTCTAAACTGTCGTATCTGAGCGCCTCTGCAAAGACAGTGATTACGTGTGAGGTGAAAGTGTTGAATGATGAAAGTATTTTCTTTCTTTTTGGGTATTTTCTTTTTTTTGTGGGTCACCTGCCTCGGTGGGAGACGGCCGATTATTATTATAATCAAATAGAAGCGCTAAACCACAGGGGTTATACAGCTGGGAGACGGCCGAACGTGTTAATATATATATATTAACACGTTCGGCCGTCTTCCACCGAGGCTGCCAGCATGCATGACGGTTGCAGGGCCCACCTGAGTGGGATTATCTATTTATACACATGCAGGTGAATAATATATTGTGGGGCGGTCGCTGGTATTGCAAGGTTCGAACTAAGTTTGCGTTCCCATACTTTTATTTCCTTATATTGGGAATCCTTCCTTCCATCTCTGTACTATCGACCTTGTTATTTACCTCTTTCTGATTTCAATAAAAAGAAAGCAGTATAAAATATCGCAAATCCCCTCTACATGCTAGTAGAACCATCATTACTCAATAACCTGTGCAAAAATCATGAACACAATGTAATAACTTATCGAGAAAATAATAACAATATATTTTAACTTATTTCTGAGCTATTCATATATATATATATATATATATATATATATAATGTGCCGATTAGGTAAAAGTGGTCACTTAGCAAGAACTCATTTAAAATTAAGTCCTTTCTAAAATATTCTCTTATACGTTTCAAGATATATTTTTTTCAATGACCCTTTCCGACTTCTTCATCTCGTTCTTTCTATTTACTGTTCATCTTAGCATTTCCACCGCTCACACTGTCTCGTTTTAATATCTGTGTAATAAAGACATATCGCTAAACACCTATGGTTTGCACCACCTGGGTATGGGCAATAGTCAGGTTGTATCCAAGAGGAAAATATCTCCAGTTCCTTGGATTAAGAGCCCTTCACCACCGTCGTGGTAGACCTTTTGAAGGGATTCTCTATGTTTACACCTAGGACTTGTACAAGATTAGGGATGAGCATTCTAATAATTATATATATATGAACTAAAAGCTTCTATTCTCCTCAAGTTTATTTCAAAGTTTAGTCATAGCATGACCTTAATGGAGTTAATGTATATGTTATTCATACACACACATTATATATATATATTTACATATATCCATAAGAGGTAGGAGGTTGGTAGACAGCAACCACCCAGGGAGGTACTACCATCCTGCTAAATGAGTGTGAAATGGAATCCTGTAACTGTTTTACACAATGGTAGGATTGCTGGTGTCCTTTTCTTTCTCTCTCATGAACACACAATTAAACAGGTACATCTTGCTACTTCTACGTACACTTAGGTCACACTACACATGCATCTACACGTGTATGTATATGTGTGTATATATATATATATATATATATATATATATATATATATATATATATATACACTAGCAGCGACTTGTGAAGAGGCGGGGCCAGGAGCAATGAATCGACCCCTGCAACCACAATCAGGTGAGTACACATACACATTCACAAACACTAAACACGTGTTATCGTGATCTCGTAACTATTCTTTAAGAATGTAATTGAGGCTATAAAATATGTATATACATGTGAGAAACGGTATACATAAGGAGCTACAATATCGAAGTCAAATGAAGTCTATCTCAAGTTAGTACATCCAACTTATTTTGTCTTCATTAAGGATGTGACTGAGAGGTCACGAAAGCGCTTGGAACTTAATTACTATTCTCTTTGGGAATATTGCATATGCAAACATTATCCTCCTCCTCCTCTTCCTCCCCCTCCTTCCCTCTCTCTCAGCTAAAAGTAATGTATCTGGAGCCTCTATTGCCAGCTCCTTCGTTGTCGCTGGGAATGCATAGTATAGCCATATTTCTGCATAGTGGCTAATTTATGGTGCACGGCGGGCTGGTGGTGCTCTTGTGGTAAGGTTTGTGTTGATGGAGTGCAAGTGTGCCGCCCATTGCAACGTGCTGCCTTTTTTACGGTGGGCAGGTTGTGGGTGGCAGTGGATGGAGTGGGTGGATGGTGGCATTGGAGTGGTACGAGAATTGTGGAGTAGTGTGAAATGAATAGGTGGCGGTGGGTAGTGTGGGTGGGTGATGGGTTTGAAGTTCGGGAGAGGAGGAAGTTGGAAGGAAGAGACATAGGATGTCGAAAATACATTACGCCAAATGCAACAAATTGCAGGGTGAATCACGAGAGCTTTCAAAACAACAGGAGCAGAGCTAGAAAATATGCAGAGGTCGTGTACTGTCCCTCTAGAACTATTGAAATGTGTAAGATATTGAGAATGCCGCAAAGCACTTGGCTTCTCTCTGAAACGAAAATGAGAGAGATCCTTGATAATATACATATGGAGGATACTTGAAGGCTTGGTCCCTAACCTACACACTGCGTTAAGAATTTACTGGACTGAAAAATACGGGTAATAAGTACAATTAGGGAACACTGAGATCCAAGGCTTTTCAACAAGAAATATCAGAAATGTTGCAGGAACGAAGACAGAAGTTTTCAAACAGAATTTGGATCTGATACAAGTACCGGATCAACCGGGATGAGATGACTGCGTAGACCTGCAGGAGCTAGCAAAAACAGTATAGTTGACCAAACGTTCACCAAGGAAACCTTGCCTCTGGTCAGGCTGTCGGGTTAGCGACCTTCGTACACGTCAGAGGTAGATTGGTGCATGGGGGAAAATAATTGTAAGGGCAACTACAAATATTCAACTTGTCATGAAGAAGGCGTCCACCTCAAGGTGGTTGGGACTCTCAGCCTCGGAAAAATAATAAAGGTTTGAAGGAAAGCTACTGAGATTCCTCCTTGAAACTGAAGTATTCTTCTTCTTAATGCCTCATCTTTTATACATAATTATACAAACTTTATTATGTAGAATGTTACACAAAATTATCGGCAGAAGTAAAATGGGGGGGAAAGGTAGAAGAAAAAGACAAGATTTACAAGTGAAAAAATATGAAAGAGGTGTTAATGTAGGGTGGAACCAAAGTAGGTAACAGAGGGATCAGGAATAGAAAAAAAAGAGGTAAAGAGGAAGAAAGGAAGCAGAAAACGGTAATAAGGTATTAAAGACATGCAAAGAAGGGTAACGTGAAAGAGCAAGCGATAAAAAAAGTGAAACAGACAAGAAGAGAACAAAAGTATTGAGGTGAAAAGTAATGTGGGGTGAAGAAAGAATGTATAAGAAGTAAGTACAATTAAGGAATTTCCATAAACGAAGTAACCCTTAAAAGCAAACGCGTGGAGATGGTAGAAGGAAACAGCATGCACAGTTTTAAGGATAAATATAATTTCTGAAACCAATCGTATGAGGTTACGAGGCGGGACCAGAGCTGAAACACGACCGCGGCAGCCACAAATTGGGGAGTACAAACACGTGATTTTACACAAACACACACACACACATATATATATATATATATATATATATATATATATATATTCATGCAGGTGTTAATACTGCCTAGTTACTGGTATTTACGGCTTGGCAGCTCTAAAATTATGCTAATGACCCCTCAGGTAAAATTGTTCACTAGGTCTATCCAAAACATGACGTCTGTTCAATAAACATCTCTCGCAGTCTCACAAATGTTGAGTGGCAGGTAATGATGACATGTCTGGAAGCACAACACTTGGTGCAGAGCAAGTCTCTGTTATAAACGAGGTGCCTCTCCGGGTCGATTATTATTGCCTTCAAGGGGAAGCACTTAACACGTTCGAATCATACAACGCCTGGGAAAGAGAAAGTAAACAGATTTGATCTGAGATTAGAAAGGTTAGCTCCACTTCCTTCAATCAAGAATCCATTCACAAGTATCAAGATGTTCTCCCTTCTCTATCAGGTAGAGCTTCATAAATTACAGCTTTAGTAGGTAGAGTTTTGTCAGGTAGAGCTTTATCAGGTAAAGGTATACCAAGTAAAGCTTTACAAAATAGAAATTTACTAAATAGAGCTTTATCTAGTAAAGCTTTATCAAGTTTCCTTTCCAAAACGTGGGTTGCACGTGAATTAAGTTTACTGTACAATTAACTATTCCACAGTATGTTCAGACTCCTCATGCTCGTTCATGAGGTCCCTGAACACGTTACTAATCCACAGTATCTGCACACCTGTTAAGCCCTTGCACACCTGTTAAGCCCTTGCACCCAGATAAAACGATCTGCTGCATGTCACCGCCGTCTTCTAATCTCTTAACAGGCAAGAACTTCAAGGGTCTGAAAGAGAAGGAAGACCCGGGGGTGCCAGCGGATTATCATCCCGTGGAGCAAGTGCTGGCAGTCTCGGCTCGCTCTTCATCTTTAATATATCTCCTGTCGTTATCGACGGCATTGCACCGCACCCAATGTTGTATTCTTGACCTTAACTTTGGTCTTTACTCCCTGACCTTATTTTTTTTTTCTTTGGCCCCTTACGCCTCCTCGATTTAGTATAGTATTTCAGATATCTGTTCTGATCACAAGCAAAATTTGTATTACTTCCTTTGAACAAGTGCAGCCACTGCGATGCTACAGAGTGGCCAGTAAGTAATGGTAGAAGCAGGCACTATACACAGTTTTAATGATAGTTACGACAGGGCCCACGAGAAAGAACGAGTTAAATATACTGTATGCAGGAGCTGAGATTTGACTCCTGCCATTGCATTTAAGGACATACAACTAGTTGAATGTACACCAACACCCACACACGCACACGTGGGGTCCAGAAACATGGAGAGCCAAGATGATGGACGTGGTACTGGAAAACCTGATGCACCAACATGTCAGGGACACGATCAGAGAGACAGGAGAGGACGAACCAGCAAGGCTGAACCTTGTATTCACCCTGAACAGCTCAGACATCTAGGACATGCAGGAAGGCCTTCGACACAGTTCCTCACATGAGATTAGTAAAGAAGTTGGAAGACAAAGCGTGTATAACAGGAAGGGCACTGGAATGGATCAGGGAATACCTCACAGGGAGGCAACAACGGGTCATGGTGCGTGATCAGGTATCACAGTGGGCACCTGTGACGAACGGGGTACCGCAGGGGTCAGTCCTAGAACCAGTGCTATTCTTGGTATATGTGAATGACATGACGGACGGGATAGACTCAGAAGTGTCTCTGCAGATGATGTTAAATTAATGAGGAGAATCACATCGGAGGAGGACCAAGCAGGACTTCAAAGAGACCTGGACAAGCTTGACATCTGGTCTAGCAACTGGCTTCTCGAATTTAATCCCACCAAATGCAAAGTCATGAAGATCAGAGAAGGGCAAAGAAGACCGCTGACAGAGTACAGGCTAGGTGGACAAAGGCTACAAACCTCGTCAAAGGAGAAAGACCTTGGGGTGAGTATAACGCCAAGCACGTCTCCGGAGGCACACATCAACCAGATAACTGCGGCAGTATATGGGCGACTGGCAAACCTAAGATTAGCGTTCCGTTACCTTAACAAGGTATCGTTCAAGACACTGTACACCGTGTACGTCATGCCCATACTAGAGTATGCAGCACCAGTCTGGAACCCACACATGGTCAAGCACGTCAAGAAATTAGAGAAAGTGCAAAGGTTTGCGACAAGGTTAGTTCCACAACTCAGGGGACTGTCTTATGAAGAAAGGTTGAGGGAAATAGGACTAACAACACTGGAGGACAGAAGGGTTAGAGGAGACATAACAAAATACTGCGTGGAATCGACAAGGTAAATAGTGACAGTATGTTCCAGAGAGGAAACACAGAAACAAGAGGGAACAATTGGAAGCTGAAGAGTCAGATGAGTCAAAGGGATGTTAGGAAGCATTTCTTCAGCCATAGAGTAGTCAGGAAGTGGAATAGTCTAGCAAATGATATAGTGGAGTCAGGAACCATATATTGCTTTAAGACAAGGTATGATAAAGCTCATGGAGCAGGGAGAGAAGTGACCCAGTAGCGGACAGCGAAGAGGCGGGGCCAGAAGCTGAGTCTCGACCCCTGCAACCACAATTAGGCGAGTACACAACAGGCCTAGTGTCAAATCGACATGTGCCTAGGACAGAATGGTAACTAACACACGCGCGCGCACACACACACACACACACACACACACACACACACACAAAACACTCTCCATAATAACCAGTCGTCCCACACCGGAATTGGGCCACCTTGACATAAGGCTTCCTAATATGGACCATAAAGCCACAAATCGATGATGAAGTAGATTCGGAAAAGAGGAGGAATGAGTGAGAGGGGGAGGGGGGAGGAGGGAAGGGAGTCGATGCCCTTTCTCTCTCACTTCCAGCACCTCACCTCTCCACTTTCTTCGCTCATATCACTCCCTACCAACGTCACCAGTACTCCCCCTCCCCAAACAAAGCAGTAAAAGTAATTACCAGTGATTTAGCCAACTGTTGTAGGTCGCATCCAGGAAAAAAAACATTCAAAATTTCTACTACTGCTAGAGTGTTATATCCTGTGTTAGAAAGAACTCCGGTCTTCTGTAAGAAAACTCCAGTACCTACTGGAAGTATTCGTATAGTAGGTAAAAGTTATGTATACCTAATGATGTTAATCCAACGAAAAATTTACATAAACACTGTATGTACCCATATATATATATATATATATATATATATATATATATATATATATACTTGCTGAATTGAAAAAAAAAATCGTCCCCTCTGGGGCCAGTCTGTTTTCCATCCAGAAGGTCATAAGAGACTTTAGAAATGGCCTACTCAGGTGGGGCGTGATAGTATAGAGTGGAGAGTGGCAAGGTCATATTGGCGAGGGATTCTGCTGGAAGCGATGAGGGGTCTGGGGATTATCCGAGTGGGAGTAAAATGGAGAGAAAAAGGGTGAGAGATGAGGGAAAGGGATGGGGGAGAACTGGTGGTGTGAGTAGTGGTGATGGTGATGGGGTGAAGTGAAGAGAAATAAAAGTAGGGAGGTGGAGGTGGTGTTAGGCTGAATGGGAATGGTTGGGCTGAGAGTGATTTTGATGTTTGTGGTGGTGCGTACTGTGTTGTGAGGGAGAAGGGAGGATGGTGGTAGTAATAACAGATGGTGGTGGTGATTGTGGTGAGAAGGGGAGGCATGCAGATGTTGGTTGTGAGATGAGAGTCGAGGATGGTGGAAGTGAAGGAAGGAGAGGGTGATAGATAGTGAAAATGTGGTGGAAGCTGACTACAGCTGCAGGTAGAATAGTGGGGGCTGACTACAGCTGCAGGTAGAATAGTGGGGGCTGACTACAGCTGCAGGTAGAATAGTGGGGCTGACTACAGCTGCAGGTAGAATAGTGGGGGCTGACTACAGCTGCAGGTAGAATAGTGGGGCTGACTACAGCTGCAGGTAGAATAGTGGGGGCTGACTACAGCTGCAGGTAGAATAGTGGGGGCTGACTACAGCTGCAGGTAGAATAGTGGGGGCTGACTACAGCTGCAGGTAGAATAGTGGGGGCTGACTACAGCTGCAGGTAGAATAGTGGGGGCTGACTACAGCTGCAGGTAGAATAGTGGGGGCTGACTACAGCTGCAGGTAGAATAGTGGGGCTGACTACAGCTGCAGGTAGAATAGTGGGGCTGACTACAGCTGCAGGTAGAATAGTGGGGCTGACTACAGCTGCAGGTAGAATAGTGGGGCTGACTACAGCTGCAGGTAGAATAGTGGGGCTGACTACAGCTGCAGGTAGAATAGTGGGGCTGACTACAGCTGCAGGTAGAATAGTGGGGCTGACTACAGCTGCAGGTAGAATAGTGGGGCTGATTACAGCTGCAGGTAGAATAGTGGGGGCTGATTACAGCTGCAGGTAGAATAGTGGGGGCTGATTACAGCTGCAGGTAGAATAGTGGGGGCTGATTACAGCTGCAGGTAGAATAGTGGGGGCTGATTACAGCTGCAGGTAGAATAGTGGGGGCTGACTACAGCTGCAGGTAGAATAGTGGGGCTGACTACAGCTGCAGGTAGAATAGTGGGGCTGACTACAGCTGCAGGTAGAATAGTGGGGGCTGACTACAGCTGCAGGTAGAATAGTGGGGGCTGACTACAGCTGCAGGTAGAATAGTGGAGGCTGACTACAGCTGCAGGTAGAATAGTGGAGGTTGACTACAGCTGTAGGTAGAGTGGTGAAGGTTGACTACAACTATAGGTAGAGTGGTGTGGGTTGACTACAGCTGTAGGTAGAGTGGTGGGGGTTGACTACAGCTGTAGGTACAGTGGTGGGGGTTGACTACAGCTGCAGGCAGAGTGGCAGAATTGAAAATAACTTAAAAGTGAACAAGGAACATTTGAAGAGAAATACAGAAGCTGCAAGAAAGACTGAGGAAGAGAGAAAATTGGGGGAAAAAGGCAAAGGAAATGTACCAAAAATGTGTGAGGGAGGGAGGGAGGGAGGAAAGAGCGAAAGTGAGAAAGAGAGGCAGCTAGAGGATGGAGTGATAGAATACAAAGGGACAAATATCCATAACTACAGAAAGAGGGAGAAGGAAAATGTGAAAGAAGATAGGGAAAGAGTGAGGTTTAGAGACCAAGACTGAATCAAAACTACACTTTTACCCATTTCATAATTTAAGTTCGGCTGCTACCTCGTAATTGTCACCGAAGAGAGTACGGACAAAAACCATAAAGAGAAGAGAAACGAAAAAAAAGAACATGAGAAATAAGAAAATATTGGATAAATAAGGAGGGATAAAAAACGAAAAGTGTGAGAAAGGTGTTAGAGGATTGAGAAAGAGGAGAAACAAGAAAAAAAAGAGAGACGATAATGCAAGAAAGTAAAGGAAGAAAGGGCAATAAAATCATTAAATTAAAGGAATTGGAAACGAACATTGGGCAGAAGGCAGCTAGTAGCGAGTAAAGAATAAAATAGTATAGGCAGAGAATAAAGATGGGATAACATGGTAAGGTGGAAAAAATGGAAACATGCGTAAGGCAAAACTAACTAAAAATAATAGGAGAGGTTTGGCTTCGACTGACTGAATAAGAGTGAAAGTGAGTGAGAAATAGAGAGAACATATTTGGCTTCTTTAAATCATTGGTTACACAACTGCCTATTCTGCTGGGCTAACGAGGTACAATAACAGCTTCCAGACTCTTGCACTTGTTCCAGTGGTAAGGAGTTAACAAGTTAACATCAGCTCCCACTGATGAATCCAGTGCACTGCATATGAAATTTCTTTAATGATTGTATCCAGTCATACACAAGGCAAACACCTAAAACTTTAATCGCTAGAATATCTAAAAATGAGACCCACAGCCTCGTGGAAAACAATACACGGACTTCAGGGGTAAAAAACGGAGTTTTAACTTCTGATTTTTTTGAGTATTTCTTTACCTATACACACACACACATAATATATATATATATATGTGTGTGTGTGTGTGTGTGTGTGTGTGTATTTTTCATAAGGCTTTTAACGGGAACAAGAAATTATATGTTAGAGACTCGATCCTCCGTTTGATAACGGCAAGTCGGTGTATCTAGAGAGAGAGAGAGAGAGAGAGAGAAAGAGAGAGAGACACTTCTCGCATCACAATTCATAAACGTTTAGATCTGAACGTTTCATATTTTCCTCGACCACCTAACCTAAATTAACGTCTAAATAAAAAAAAAATAAAAGATATTCCAGAGAAAAAATAGCAACCGCTCGTCGAGAAAAACGTTAGAGAGTCGTTGATCAAAACGTCAAAATAGTGACGTTTTAAAGAGGCGTAAAGGGAGGGCCTACAGCTGCCTTGCTGGTGCCAGCTGAGTGGCCTCAGCTGGCACCCGTGCCACTCGATGGCTGAGTAATGTAGCTACGGGAAGCCCAGCACTGCTCCTGCTGCCTCATCTCATTCTTATCTTTCTCAGAGTCATATATTGTACTGTTGACAACATTCAAGAAATACACAGGTGTGTGTGCGCACGACAACAATTGCATGAAAATGCAATTGTTGTGCCGAATAAGTAAAACTTGCGATTTGGCTTAAATAGTAACGCACTTCTTGCCGAATAGGGCAAGCGAAAATTTGTGTATGCAATAATTTCGCAAAAATCATTCTGAATCTAACGAAAAAAATATATTTCATGTGTGTGTGTGTGTGTGTGTATATATATATATATATATATATATATATATATATATATATATATATATATATATATGTCGTGCCGATTAGGTAAAACTTGCGATTTTGGCTTAAATAGCAACGCTCTTCTTGCCATATAAGACAAGTGAAAATTTGTGTATGCAATAATTTCGCCAAAATCATTCTGAACCTAACGAAAAAAATATATTTCATTGTGTTTGTTTATTATTAAATTAATGTTAACGTATCTAAAATATATTTAGTTGGGTTACGCTAAATTAAATTGCGCTTGTTGTAATAAGGTTAGGTAGGTTTTCAAAGTTTCTCTTGGTACAAAATTATAAATTCTTACATTAACATAAATGAAAAAAATATATCTTTAAACGTATAAGAGAAAATTTTGGAAAGGACTTAATTTTAGATGAGTTCTTGCTAATTGACCAGTTTTACCTAATCGGCACGACATATATATATATATAATTTCTTCTTTCAACACGTCGGCCGTTTCCCACTGAAGCGGGATGGCCCAAAAGGAAAAACGAAAGTTTCTCCTTTTACATTTAGTAATATATACAGGAGAAGGGGTTACTAGCCCCTTGCTCCCGGCATTTTAGTCGCCTCTTACGACACGCATGACTTACGGAGGAAGAATTCTGTTCCACTTCCCCATAGAGATAAGAGGAAATAAGAACAAGAACTAGTAAGAAAATAGAAGAAAACCCAGAGGGGTGTGTGTATATATATATATGCTTGTACATGAATGTGTAGTGTGACCTAAGTGTAAGTAGAAGTAACAATACATACCTGAAATCTTGCATGTTTATGAGACAGAAAAAAGACACCAGCAATCCTACCATCATGTAAAACAATCACAGTTGTCTACCAACCTACTACCTAGATATATATATATATATATATATATATATGTCGTGCCGATTAGGTAAAACTTGCTATTTTGGCTTAAATAGCAACGCTCACCTTGCCATATAAGACAAGTGAAAATTTGTGTATGCAATAATTTCGCCAAAATCATTCTGAACATAACGAAAAAAATATATTTCATTGTGTTTGTTTATTATTAAATTAATGTTAACGTATCTAAAATATATTTAGTTGGGTTAGGCTAAATTAAATTGCGTTTGTTGTAATAAGGTTAGGTAGGTTTTCAAAGTTTCTCTTGGTACAAAATTATAAATTCTTACACTAACATATATGAAAAAAAAAATCTCTAAACGTATAAGAGAAAATTTTAGAAAGGACTTAATTTTAGATGAGTTCTTGCTAATTGACCAGTTTTACCTAATCGGCACGACATATATATATATATATATATATATCTCCCACAGGACCACCAAATCCAATAAGGTTGGTGCAGCCAGCTGTTTTACCGCCATCCGAGGACATACGGTGGTGTGGGAGCTTCTAAGCTAATTTTCATTCTCTCTCTCTCTCTCTCTCTCTCTCTCTCTCTCTCTCCAGCAAGCATGTGTGAGCGTATTTGATAGGAGTGAATGGAGGCATATGGTTTTTAATACTTGACGTGCTGTTGGAGTGTGAGCAAAGTAACATTTATGAAGGGATTCAGGGAAACCGGCAGGCCGGACTTGAGTTCTGGAGATGGGAAGTACAGTGCCGGCACTCTGAAGGAGGGGTGTTAATGTTGCAGTTTTATAACTGTAGTGTAAAGCACCCTTCTGGCAAGACAGTGATGGAGTGAATGATGATGAAAGTTTTTCTTTTTCGGGCCACCCTGCCTTGGTGGGAATCGGCCGATGTGTTAATAAAAAAATATATATATATATATTCTGCTGATGACACTGTGCTTTTGGAAGATTCTGAAGATAAGTTGCAGAGTGGTGGATGAGTTTGGTAGGGTATGTAAAAGAAGAAAATTAAAAGTGAATATAGGAAAGAGTAAGGTGATGAGGATAACACAAAATTAGGTAACGAAAGATTGGATATCAGATTGGAGGGAGAGAGTATGGAGCAGGTGAATGTATTCAGATATTTAGGAGTGGATATGTCAGCAGATGGGTCTATGAAAAATGAAGTGAATCACAGAATTGACGAGGGAAAAAAAGGTGAGTAGTGTACTGAGGAGTCTGTGGAGACAAAGAACTTTGTCCATAGAACCAAAGAGGGGAATGTATGAGAGTATAGTTATGCCAACGCTCTTATATGGATGTGAAGCATGGGTGGTGAATGTTGCAACAAGGAGAAGGCTGGAGGCAGTGGAGATGTCGTGTCCGAGGACAATGTGTGGTGTGAATATAATGCAGAAAATTCGTAGTTTGTAAATTAAGAGGTGTGGGATTACCAAAAATATTATCCAGAGAGCTAAGGAGGGGTTGTTGAGGTGGTTCGGACATGCAGAGAGAATGGAACAAAATAGAATGACTTCGAGAGTGTATAAATCTTTAGTGGAGGGAAGGCGGGTAGAGGTCGGCCTAGGAAAGGTTAGAAGGAATGGGTAAAGGTTTTGTGTGCGAGGGGCTTGGACTTCCAGCAAGCATGCGTGAGCGTGTTAGATAGGAGCGAATGGAGACAAATGGTTTTTAGGACTTGACGTGCTGTTGGAGTGTGAGCGGGGTAATATTTATGAAGGGATTCAGGGAAACCGGCAGGCCGGACTTGTGTCCTGGAGATGGGAAGTACAATGCCTGCACTCTAAAGGAGGGGTGTTAATGTTGCAGTTTTATAACTGTAGTGTAAGCGCACCTCTGGCAAAACAGTGATGGAGTGAATGATGGTGAAAGTTTTTCTTTTTCGGGCCACCTTGCCTTGGTGGGAAACGGCCGATGTTTTAATAAAATTATATATATATATATATATATATATATATATATATATATTATATATATATATACGCACACCCATACATCTAGGCCCCCACACTCCTGCTAGGAAACTATCTCCCTGTCTACCTTGAAGAGTATTGCCTCACCAGGATCCAACTCCGTGAAACGAGACGCAGGGAATTCTCACAGGAAACCAGATCCCTGGATGGACAGAATTTACATGAAAAGTGACTGACGGAGTGACAGTCAGAGTGGCTGTCATTTGTCATCCTAGTCGACTGCCATGCTGGGAGTCATTTTTTATTTCTTTTATTTCCTAAATATTTTGCTGCATTTAAGAAGAAAGCTGAGAGGAAAGGGAAGATGGCGTAGGAGCAAACGGGGCCTACAAAAGACAGAGGGAGGTAGAAATAGGAAGGAAAATAAAAAAAATTAAAATTGAAAAAAATGGATAAAAGAAGAAGGAAAAATAAAAAGATAGAGAAAAGCACGAGAAGAGAGAAAAGAAGTAAAGGTAGATTAAAAAGCAAGAAACCGAAAGAGAATGTATTTACAGAGAACAGGTATAAAAAAAAAAGTAGTTACAAAATAGAAAAAAACAGAGAAGAGAAAAAAAAGAACGAAGAAAAGAGAACGAGGGAGGATGACCATGATAAAAAGAGGCAGAAGAAAATTATTTCCAAAACCGAGACCTTTCAGTCCAAGTCACCTGGGGTGAAGAAGATGCCTTTTAACACAAACTTTTCAGACACTTCAGAAGAAACAAAATTCAAGAAGAAAATGTGACTAGGTGAAGATAATGGAGAAGATGAACAAAAATGGAGAGAAAGTTAATGTTGATGATGATGATTAGGATGATGAGGATTAGAGTGACAATATGGAGGAGGAGGAGGATTAGGGTGACAATATGGAGGAGGAGGAGGATTAGGGTGACAATATGGAGGAGGAGGAGGATTAGAGTGACAATATGGAGGAGGAGGAGGATTAGAGTGACAATATGGAGGAGGAGGATTAGGGTGACAATATGGAGGAGGAGGAGGATTAGGGTGACAATATGGAGGAGGAGAGATTGGGAGTGACAATATGAGAGGAGGAGGATTAGGTGACAATATGGAGGAGGAGGATTAGAGTGACAATATGGAGGAGTGAGTGATTAGGAGTGACAATATGGAGGAGGAGGATTAGGGTGACAATATGGAGGAGGAGGAGGATTAGGGTGACAATATGGAGGAGGAGGATTAGGGTGACAATATGGAGGAGGAGGAGGATTAGGGTGACAATATGGAGGAGGAGGAGGATTAGAGTGACAATATGGAGGAGGAGGAGGATTAGAGTGACAATATGGAGGAGGAGGATTAGGTGACAATATGGAGGAGGAGGATTAGGGTGACAATATGGAGGAGGAGGATTAGGGTGACAATATGGAGGAGGAGAGGATTAGGGTGACAATATGGAGGAGGAGGATTAGGGTGACAATATGGAGGAGGAGGATTAGGGTGACAATATGGAGGAGGAGGATTAGGGTGACAATATGGAGGAGGAGGATTTGGGTGACAATATGGAGGAGGAGGAGATTTAGGGTGACAATATGGAGGAGGAGGAGGATTAGGGTGACAATATGGAGGAGGAGGAGGATTAGGGTGACAATATGGAGGAGGAGGAGGATTAGGGTGACAATATGGAGGAGGAGGAGGATTAGGGTGACAATATGGAGGAGGAGGAGGATTAGGGTGACAATATGGAGGAGGAGGATGATTAGGGTGACAATATTGAAGAGGAGGAGGATTAGGGTGACAATATTGAAGAGGAGGAGGATTAGGGTGACAATATTGAAGAGGAGAAAGATTAGGATGACAATATTGAAGAGGAGGAGGATTAAGGTGACAATATTGAAGAGGAGGAGGATTAGGGTGACAATATTGAAGAGGAGGAGGATTAGGGTGACAATATTGAAGAGGAGGAGGATTAGGGTGACAATATTGAAGAGGAGGAAGATTAGGGTGACAATATTGAAGAGGAGGAGGATTAGGGTGACAATATTGAAGAGGAGGATTAGGGTGACAATATTGAAGAGGAGGAGGATTAGGGTGACAATATTGAAGAGGAGGAGGATTAGGGTGACAATATTGAAGAGGAGGAGGATTAGGGTGACAATATTGAAGAGGAGGAAGATTAGGGTGACAATATTGAAGAGGAGGAAGATTAGGGTGACAATATTGAAGAGGAGGAGGATTAGGGTGACAATATTGAAGAGGAGGAGGATTAAGGTGACAATATTGAAGAGGAGGAGGATTAGGGTGACAATATTGAAGAGGAGGAAGATTAGGGTGACAATATGGAGGAGGAGGATTAGGGTGACAATATGGAGGAGGATTAGGGTGACAATATGGAGGAGGATGATGATTAGGGTGACAATGTGGAGGAGGAGGATTAGTGTGATAATGTGGAGAAGGAGGAGGATTAGGGTGACAATGAGGAGGAGGTTTTGGTTAATGATAATTATTATGAGGATTAGGATATGGAAAAGGGCTTTCATGATGATAATTAGGGTAAATAGGATTAGGGTGATAATGTAGAGGAGGATTTGTATGTTTATTAGGAAGAACAGGGTGATTGTACGGAGAAAGATTTGGTTGATATTGATTAAAAGGATTAAGGAATCATGATGCGGAGGATGATTTGGATAATAATTATGAGGATTAGGGTGATAATGTCAAAGAGGATTACGATGATTAGGATTAAGCTCTACTTTCCTGGAGGGTGTTCCAAGGTGTCAACGCCCCCGCTGTCCAGTCCATGACCAGGATGGATGATAATTAAAATGATGATGAGTTGGAAGATAATTATTAGGATGATATTTAGATTGATTAGGATGACGAGGAATAGGATGATGGAGGGTGACCTGGAAAATGATTAGGGTAATGAGGATTAAGGTGGTGGTGATGATGGCGAGTGACTAAGAGGACTACGATGATGAGAACAAATGGTACGATGAGGATTATGATGATCCTAGATATATTAGGATTATGAGGACTAGGATGTTCAGGAATAGGTTATGGATAATAATGAGAGGTTTTTCGATGATTATTAACAAAATTAGAATAATGAAGGTTAAAATGATGATTAGGATAAAGATGAAACGATTAGGAAGTGAAAAAAAATCAGAGAATAAAAAGAAATCTTCCCATATATATATTTGGCACTATTGGTGGATAATATAATTATTGTATATACGTGGCTAAAACAATTTTTTTGTTTTACTAAGATTCAGACTGAACTTTAAAAAAGTAGACCAAAATGCATGTTCTTATTTCTGTTTATTTTCAAGCAATACACTGCAGAGAACATGCATGAAAATGCAATTGTATCGGGTCTGACATGTCCTTATACAGAAAATATCACATTTTGCTCTTCGCAGACAACGTATTTCCGCAAGCAGCGCCGCGTGCAGTGCCGCTAGCAACGCCGTGAACTGTGTCTGTCGAAAATGGTAAACATCTTTCACGAATTCACTAAGAGAAATACATGTATAGTTATGAATTCTCGGAAGGAAATACTATTATATATGACCTCCAGGAAATATGTATATCTGACATGGCAAGCATCAGGCTTGAAGACGACATTACTCTGTTCTCTCAGACACCAACAACCCTGAGACCGCACTGCTCAGAAGGGTAGTAATAACATCAACTAATGTATGTGCTTTCTCAGATATTATGAACAGAGTAATTTGTTCTCACAGACACTGACAGCTGCAGTTGTTTGTTGTGTTCTTCCGGATATCAAGAACACCGAGCAATATGTCAGCTTTCATAGAAATCAAGATAAAAACAATGTTTTTCTTCAAGTTAAAAAACAGATTTGTTCAAGCGCAAAGAACAATAAGTCTGCTCTTTCCAAAACAATAACACTCAGTGATAAGTTATTTTTCAGTCATATAAGTTTCTGAACAAGCTGTAGTTGGGATAATATTACCTTTGTATAAAGCTTAAAGTTATTTACCAAATAATGTCATTTTTGTAAACAGAATAAAACATTTTCCCAATAAGAGATTGCTTTGCCACTTGTGACTTTTGCCAATAACACGTCTCAGGCAAATCTAGAAAGCAGTCAATGCAAGGGGGTCTTCCCAGACATCCATTTCGTCCACGTCTAAATCTCTTGCATCTAACTCATGACAGGTTGAAAGGCATACAACGGAAAAAGAAGCGAATTCCAATTAGCAGTTTATCTGTCTTCTGGCAAAGTATCATGTGCGGGTCTTTCGACTAACTGGTCTGCCAGTGTGATTTTGGCCAGGTAGTGTTAGGTTTGGTCTTACCGACCAGGTCGGGCCTGGTCTTGACTGAAGACGAGGGTGTATCACAAGAAATATATCGTCTTTCAATCTTCCCTTCTTCAGTATTCCCCATGCACCACACCCAGGGTGTAGGATCAGTCAGGTGGAACATGTTACCCACCCTCTCGCGTATCCAAACCTTTCTGATAATAAGCTGCTCTGTAGGCATCCCGTCCGGCCTCGCTTTTCGGTTATGTACTGCGGAGCGCTCAGCTAAACGGCCAGAACCGTCTTGTGGGACCAATACCCCGAACTGATTGGCCGGTCAAGCGTCGCTAAATAAATTTATAGACTAAAGCCCAGCGGTAAAAGGACCATTAAGTATATGTTTTGGAGGTCCCAGGGGGCATATCAAGGAGTATTGAGTATGCTCGCTCCAGCATACTCATGTGAACTGTTGGGAAACGAGAGAAGGGGAAGAAGGCAAAAAAAAAAAAAAAAAGGTTGGGAGTAAAGAGGGGTTAGGTTGGAGTAGCAGAGGCTGAGGTGTGTAATAAGAAGGCAAATGACTGCCGATAACTTGAGGGAAATGGGCACGAATGCACTCACTTCAGACATCTTTATTGAAGACGTATTTGAAGTGATCAAGATCCAAGGCCTGAAATGTCTTCAATAAAGTTGTCCTAGGTGAATGCATTCATGTTAAATTCCTTCATGTTGAGGGAAATGAATATAGACAATAAACTAAAAAAAAAAATGGTTAGGCGTGTAATTCTGAATATTTATCACTTTCAATGCAAGAACTGATTGGTTTGCAGAGGGTGCCATAACCGAGAGCTCGGAGAAGTTAACAAGATGATGTCGTGCGTCTTTATCGTATAAGGCTGATTGGCTGCTGACTGGTTTCAGGAGGTCACGTGAGCAAACAAAGCGGAAAACATTTATAGATTAATATATAATTTGTTGATTTTTTCCAGTAATTTCTTTTTTTATAATACTCATTTCTTTCAGGTACGGACTTAGTTTGTTCGTTAACGCAAAATAGAAAACATTAAAAACGAGGAAGGTTTAGTTGTTATATTTATTAAATTTTGGGATACAAATGGCTAGCAGATTTAATCCAAGGGGGTGGTAGCTCCAATCTCATGGACAAAAAGCCCATCATTAGCATCAAAACAATCTTCCTGAAGAGCGAATGATGAAAGAAATTCAGCATCACAAAAACGCGGGCACTCATAAGGAAGAAAACCGAAGAAAAATGTAAGATTATTAACAGGAAAACCTAAAACAGTAAAAACGAGAGGGATGAAATTAAGGTGAAGGCGACAGCCTCAAGGAAAAAAAAAACTTTTCTCCAGAAAGATAAGATGGAAAGATGAGGGAGAATAGATCCTCTCCACCAAGGCCTCGAAGATGAGTAGCAGGGAGGAGCAAGTTGGCCTGGTAGCAAAAGCTCTCGCTTCACACGGTGAGGATCCGGGTTCGATTCCCGGCGAAGGGGTGGAAACCTCGGACGTGTTTCCTTACACCGGTTGTACCTTGGAGTTAGTCGACTGGTGTGGCGCATCCTGGGACAAAACTGACCTAATTTACCCGAAATCTCTGCAAAATAAGGGGCTTTCTATATAGTAGAATGACTGATGTCAGCTAGGCCTGTATACCTTGTACATGTACTTGTAGTAAATAAAGATTTTATTATGATTATTATCTCCACTGTCACAAGGTAAAATGAGTGATCATGGATAAACGAGAGCACATCACCATAAGGGCCTCGAAGATGAGTAGGGATGTGCAAGGGTAGGTCAGCTCAACCAGAATCATCCACGATGTGCAAACAAGGATAAGTATGAGCATATTACCTTCACCAGTGAATTCTAAGAAAATTATTATTATATTCATGGGGGGAGTACTAAATCCATAGTGATCAAGAGCCCCTCACCAACAACCCTCACCTCACCTTTGAGGAGTCAGAAAATGTGGAGGTGTATGTGCCGAATCTTATCTAAAGAGAGACATTCAATCTGAAAATAACACACACTCTGGGGAGCCACCGAATCATCACAAGTAGGGAGGAGGAAAGAGGGTAGAATAATGTAGATGTAGGGGAAAGGAGGAGGAACAGACAGAGAAGTAAATTAAAAAGCATGAAAGAGAAGGAAGACGGGTTAGAGTAGAAAAATAAAGGAGGGGAGAAAAATGAATAAAGAGGGAGAGAAGTGTATTATGTACGTCAGGTTGAATCTTCCTTATCACAGGTAGATATACTCTGCTATATATGAGCCTTAGCACTTATTATTAGGTATCCCAAGAAAGGTACATATCTGTGCTGAACAAGAAACAAAGTACTAGTATTATTTGGCTGTAGTGTTAATTCTTAAGATATATCAAGTTAATATTTAATATTTCGGTATTTATGAAATTGTGAGATTATTTAGTGTAGGGATACGAATATTAAATGAACATACACTTACATTATCTATTATTTATATCAATCTTTTATACTGGTGGTATTATGCCGAAACAATTCACTTCCGTTTTTCCCTTTTGACCCGATGAAGATCCCTAGGCATTCTGGAAAGCTTTGATATATATATATATATATATATATATATATGTTGTGCCGATTAGGTAAAACTGGTCAATTAGCAAGAACTCATTTAAAATTAAGTCCTTTCTAAAATTTTCTCTTATACGTTTAAAGATATTTTTTTTTTTCATTTATGTTAATGTAAGAATTTTTAATTTTGTACCAAGAGAAACTTTGAAAACCTACCTAACCTTATTACAACAAACGCAATTTAATTTAGCCTAACCCAACTAAATATATTTTAGATACGTTAACATTAATTTAATATTAAACAAACACAATGAAATATATTTTTTTCGTTATGTTCAGAATGAATTAGGCGAAATTATTGCATACACAAATTTTCACTTGTCTTATATGGCAAGAAGAGCGTTGCTATTTAAGCCAAAATCGCAAGTTTTACCTAATCGGCACGACATATTATATATATATATATATATATATATATATATATATATATATATATATATTATGACACTTGTTAATTTTCTGGCAGTTAAAACTGCTTTCTTTTTTACAAAGTTTACCTGCATGAAACACGTCTCTTTGTAAGACCTTTCCTAGTTTCAGCCGAGGGAAGTACCTCTACAGTTTACGTAAGTATTAATTAGAGCTTATTTGTTCATCTTTGCATTAGCCAATGATGGGCAACTATTAACAGTGTGTTATATAATTAAATAAAAAATTTACCACCTTACCTTATAGCAGCTCTCTGAGTTTTCGTTGTTTTTATAATAAGGTAAACTTAATCAGGCCACGGGAGTTCATTACATTAAAGTTCACTCTTACAAGAGTGAGGAGGAGGGAGGAGTAAGAGGGGGGAGGAATAGGAATAGTAGGAGGGGGAGGGGGATTAGGAAGAGTAGGAGGGGGAGGAGAAGGAATGCCTGTGGAGAGCACGAAACACAGGGTCAAAGTCAGTCAGTGCAGACTAGACCACTGTAACAACATAGTTTACCTGTAGGTTACCTTTATTCGCTTCCCGATATCACCCCTGCAGCCCGGTTCCGGACCAGGTCTCCTAGTTGCTGGCCAGATTGATCAGGCTGTTATTGCCCACCGCCTGCAGTCCAATACATGCACCACAGTCCGGCTGATCAGGAACTGAAATGAGGTATATGTCGAGTTTCCTGTCGAAGACAGCTGGGGTCTGTTGGTAATCTCAGTTTGTGTGAAGGGAGAATGCTGAAGAATTGTGGTGCTTTTTACCGAAGGTATTTCGCACCGTCTGCCAAACCTCTTGTTTACATATGTAGTGATTCGGTGTGCAGATTCGGATCCAGTCCCTTCTGAGTCTTCCAGGTGTAGATTATCATGTATCTTTCTAGTTTACATGACTGTTTATTCCAAGGGACTTCCAGCGCTCCCGGTAATATAGGTGCTTGACTGAGTTTATGCGAGATGTGACAATTTTCTGTACATTTATCAATTCTGCAGTTTCGCCTGTCTTTAATGGGCTGTTAATATATAACAATATTTCAACCTAGACATGAGTGATCTGAAGTGTCATCATTGACTTGGCATCTCTTATTTTTTTGAAGGTTCTAGTTATCCAATCTATCATCTTCCTTGCAGTTGTGATAATAACATTGTTGTGCTTCTTCAAGAGATTTGACATTATCACTTCCACATTAGATTTACGCTCTACTGAATGAGTTGAGCTTGTCTTGTGCTCCAATCTTGTTTAAAATTTACTCAATCCTTCTGTAACGGAGTAACTGAAAATTTTCCACACTGAACATCATATTACTATCGTTGATATCAGCTTGGAGGTTCGCTGTGTCTTATCTGGATGCCACTCATACAAATTCTACAATCGTTTGTATAGAATAAAGTGATATGATTTATGTCCCTGTCTTTGTCAAGATATGGGAATGAGAAAGAGAACTGGGACGAGTATAGTGCCTTGGGGAACAGTGACCTTCGCTGTAGCAGTCCCTTATTTCACTGTTTATCATTACTCTGAAGTTTTTCAGGTGAAAAGACTTAGGGGGAAGAAACATAAGATGAAGGGTATAGAGTAAAGAGATGTAGCTTCAAAAGACAGGGTAGAGAGGTATAAGATAAAGGGGCCTAGAGAGATGTAGAATGGAAATGCACAGGCGGTAGGGCAAAGGGTGGAGGGCGAGAGGGACCAGGACGTCGAAAATTAATATTCTAGCAGAAGCAGGTGATTGAAAGACTGGGGTGTGGAAGAGGAGAGTGCAAGTGAGAGGGAGCAAGGTGTGGGATTTAACGCCATATTTACTGCCTCCAACCATTTCGTAGCTGCAACAATCAAAATTCATGCTTGAATCCCATACTTTGAGAGCGTGCCCAGAAACATACCTCTTTGGAAAAATAAGAGAAACAAGATATGCAACAACTGAAAACAAAATGGAAAGAATGGGAAAGTAAGGGAAAGGGAAATAAGGGAAGGGGAAGGAAGGAAGGGAAGGAATGGGAAGAGAGAGTGATTGGCAAACAGAATAATCATTCGTTGAATTATTATGCATAACCGCACTACCCAGTCCACTAGTTCGGGAAGCGTTAATCCCTTCCAGTCAGCGTGTGTGATGGTAGGGGAGGTGGTTTTGGTGGTAGTGATTTTGGTGATTGTGGAAGTGGTGGTAGTGACCGGCGGCGGCGGCCGTCGCCGCATCCACAGCCGCCGCCGCCGCCGTAGTTGCAGTAGTAGTGGTGGTGTTGGTGGTAGTGTTAGTGGTGGCGACAATAATAGGTGTTTTAGTGGTAGTGGTGGCGATGGTAAGCTTGGTGATAATGGACCCGCATGAACGGACCCGCATGAACGGACCCGCTTGAACGGACCCGCATGAACGGACCCGCATGAACGGACCCGCTTGAACGGTAACGTATCTCACAATTTATTCAAGAAAAGTAAGTATCTCAGATTCCTTATCGACACACTTAAATAACGAAGAAAGAATAAGGCAATGAATCGCATGACGTCCACCAGAGTGAACAGAATAGCCAGGTTGTATTGTTTATGCAGGCTACCGGCACCAGTAGGCTAGCAGATCAAAAGTTCAACAGAAAAGTTAGGATTCAGGCCAGGTTGAGAGCAGAAAACCTCTGGGAACTGGTCACAGGTGTGTCATTAGCATGTGATGGTACTAGTGGTGGTGGTAGTGGGTGGTGGTAGTGGGTGGTGGTAGATGGTGGCCGTAGATGGTAGTGGTACTGGTAGTGGTGGCTGTGGCTTCAGCAGACTTGCCTGAACTAAAGCTGAGGTATGAAGGGAGCCACCGCCCTCCACACACCTCCCTCCATCTCTCCTCTCCCCTTCCACGTTCCCCTCTCCCCTTCCACGTTCCCCTCCCCCTCCTCCCATTCCCCTCTCTCCAATGCATTATCGTCTTGAAAATCACTTGGATATCGAACTATGTTTGCCCGAGCGAGTAATTAACAGAATGCCTGATAATCATTCACCTTTTGTGGTTATGTCCATTTGGTATATACGATGGTATCGGTGGGGGAGAAGGACGGAAGGGGAAGTAGGTGATGGGGGATGGGGAGGAGGCAGTCGAGGGTTTGTAGGAGAGGGGCTGTTGCTGGGGAGGTAGTGGACGATGGGTGAGGAAGGTGGATGGTAATGGGTGTCACGTAGAGGAAAGGGGAACAAGAGGAAAGTTGGTGGTGGTAGATACTGTGGGGTGGAGGGGAGGGAAGAGAGAATGGAGAGAAGAAACGGTGAAAACAAGTGGAAAAGGAATGGAAAGGGTGGGTAAAGAGTTTGGGTATTATGAGTGATAGCAGTCACTCAGGATAACCTAAGTAATTTACACATATGTTACTATGTACAAACATTAGCTCTCAGTCCACAGCAAACTCGGCATCAGAACACACACTACTTTGCCCACATAGCCAGACTCTAGAAACTGGCTATGTGGATAAAGTACTGTGCACTCTGATGCCGAGTTTGCAGTTTCCAATCCTGCTGTGGACAGAGATAATGTTTGTAAATAATTTCGCCCGTTTGCGAAATGTTAAGCATTTTACTATATATGAAAATTGTACATATGTGGACCTGTACCTAAATAAACTCACTAACGTGATTCCTACAGCATAACCTTAAACAATAACATCAACTCTGTGCTTCATCTTATGATTCTTTCATTTATATTTTTGTCTGTGGTATCTGTTAAGTTTGCTATGGCGTCCGCCGAATAAACAGTCTTGTGAAATAGTGTAAAACTCCCCAACCTGAAGAAATATATGAACAAAATTGAGCTTCGGCATTGTATCAGCCTGTGAGGCCTCTGTGGTATAGGTGAAATATGCAATAACCAGACTGACGAGAAACAAAATGATTCGGGATTTATTCAGAGGAGTCGTGGGTGGTGCCAACGTATGGGGGAGTCTTCACACTTGTAGAGTCCCCTGAGAGAATGTTTCTTTGGAAATTCTCTTTCAGGGGGAATCTAATCACCTGGGAAATTCCTGTCGTTTGCGGGAAATCGTCTTTTCTGGAGAAATCCTTTTGCTTTGGGAATTCAATCGTATAGAGTCTTCTTGATTAGGGCAAGCCTATCCCTTGGTGAATTTTTTATTCTGTAAAAATCCTATCACCAGCAGTACATCTTCTTTTCTTGAGGGAATTCTACTGTCTAGGAATCCACTTTTCTGTGGGAATCTTATCGATGATAGTCTACTTGCCTGGGAGATCCTCTAGCTCGAGACTCCTCTCGCTTGGGGAAATCGAAAGACACTACTAGGAGGCTCGCATGAAAGGAGCATTTGTTAGGGGAGAGAGAGAAAGAACAGAATAGAGAGAAGAGATAAAGAGAAGAGAGGAGAGAGGTGAGATTCTACACAACAAAATGGGCAGCAAACAGCAACCACAGTGTCTGAACCCTTCTCAAGAACATCACTTCACCTGAGATCATTTATTCCTAGGATGACTCGAGTCTGGAACATATTCGTATAGCAAAATGACATCAACGAAATAGAGTCAGCTGACCAAATGAAATCGCTGGCCCACAGATGGCTCCAACTACATCCTGTTGCCTATTTATATATCTCAACAAAAAAAAAAAGGATTTAAAATGAGTTATGTAGGTAACAGCTCTTAGCTTGTAAATAAGTAAGGAACAATAAACCTAACATTGTAAAACCCTGTGGGAAAAAAATAAAGAAAAAATGGAAACAGGAAAGAGAGAAGAGAGGAGATAGAGAAGAGGAGAGAAGAGTAAAAAGAGAGAGATAAGAGAGAATTAGAGGGGAAGGAGTGTGAAATAATAGAATACGGAGGTAATTTTCTCCAGGAAAAGAATATCGATGGACAATATTATCTTGACACGCGGAGGGGCTCACGAGATGGAATGTCTGCCATTTTTGCATTACGAATTTTGCTCACAACCATTACCAATATTTTTCAGTCTGGTTTTTGTCTATTCTCTCTCTCTCTCTCTCTCTCTTGAATGTTTAAATGTGCAAGAGAGAGATCAGGTGTTCTTGCCCAGTATTTTTTTCACTGTTGTAATTTTTAATACTAGTATAAAAAAATTTAGTATAAATGTTAGTTTAGATGTTGCATCATCACACTGTCTGTACATCAGCTTCCCGCTCCTTGTACTTGTATCCCATGTACTTGTAATTGTTCTTATTGTTTTAGCACTGATGGAGAGTAATACTCCGAAATGTTTGGACTATGTGAATATATTAAACGAAGATATTTATCACGACTTTGGTGTTGATATTTTTTATTCGTCTTAAGTTTGCACATGGACAGTTTTTAATATATATATATATATATATATATATATATATATATATATATATATATCTTCCCCCACACATGTTCTTTTCCCTTCAGCTCAGGTTTACCAGACTGTGGGATGGCAGATGATGTTGCAGCTAGCCAGCCACAAAATCTGGGAAACAGTGCCCCTAACATTGTGAGAAAAGGCACATGTCAGGTGTGTGGAGCATATCGGGCCCTCATTAGGGGTTTCGTTATTCACGCTCACAATGCGTGTGCTGGGTCACACTTGTTTTCGCAGAACAGACCACACCCTTCACAGGCAGCTGAAAACTTCACTGGCAACCTCCTGATGGCATTCAAATCTACTGCTCTCAGGACCCTATCTCATATCCTCAAACCTGCTCTGTCATATGATTCAGGAAGATTCAAGGGTAAACGTAGGTTCCCATCATCTTAGAAGCCCGAAGCACTGTTAAGCTATGGTGTAACCTACTTGTATTCGGCAACATCTGTAGTAGTTCTTACAAGAGACGCCAAATCGCTTACAACATCAGTCATCAAGGCAGTGCGCAACTATTCTAGAATATAACTATCCTTCTCCCAATCATCGCACGAATCGCCAAGGCAGACCCCTGGGAAAGTTTCACTGATAACGAGAAAGTTTGTGTGAAAATGAGTAATTTATCTAGTGCTTTTTTTATTTAAGATAGTTGTGCATGCCCGTGTTGCATGCGCAGTTGCCTAATAGCCTTGTTCAATCCTAAATCGAGGCTCACTGGGTTTCAGCATTATGTCTACATCAAGATTTTCAATCCTCACACCAGTCCTGACAACAAGACGTTGGAGGTAGCTGCCAACAGCAATGGGTAAGATTCCCCCATCCTTTTTTTGGGTGTGGGTGTGTGCTCAGAGTGATTCCTAACAAAGAGAAGTCTAATGGTCTCAGGAACACCAGCAAGGCACACATTTACAGATTTATTGAGCTCAGAGAGGAGGCTCTCTGAAACATCAAGGAATGGATTGAGCATTTGCTGTGTGTTGTGACAAACTTGTGAAATCACCTGCAGAGCTTGGTGGGAATAACATCACAGCTGTATATGCATCTCAATCTTGAAGGGTTGAAAGTTTAACTCCCGTGGCAGTGTCATCTAGAATTCGTGCTGTAATGGGATCCCTATAGAAAATGGTATTCTCATTTGTAATTAGCCTTATTGCTCCATAGTAGGTGAGACCTTCCTAGATGTAACTGACCACGCTTGTAAAATTTTAGCCATCTTCACTTAGGGATTGATAGATCAGGAAATGCCATGTTCTCCTTATTTCTCGTTTAATTTCCATCAAAACATATATGGAAAAGTAATATAATTGAGAAAATAATGAATACTGTTTCCACCAATTTATGGTGTAGAGTAACCATCTGAAGGCTTGCCTCAATTTCCACATTTTTGGGGTTCAATAACTGATCATTCATCTGTGACTGAATATAAATACAGGAAGTCTAAAAAAAATGATTTTTTTTATGTCAAATTGGAAATGAACCTACAGTGAGGTTTCACTGCTATTAAACATCCAGACCAGAAATAAAAAGAGGTCCAGGTAGCAATGGAAACCTCCCTGGCTAAATGTTTTCAAGTCTAGTAAATAGCTCTTCTAGAAGTGCAGTGTAATACTGCATAATTACTTTATATATTAATATTTATTTTTATTACTATCTTTCAATTATTTTAAGTCTTTCCCAGATGTAGTTGCTGATGGATTGGTCCAGTTGCATCATCTGCCAAGAAAATCACGAACGTAAGTGGAGGTTCCCAGTTTTCAGCAAGCACAAGGAGGACAGAGTCCAAGCATATACTTCATTTGTTAATGGCCGTCAGACCTACCAGCGACCTGGACACATTCATTCCTCTCCGTCGATGGTCAGTGGGAAGGAAAAGAAGAATCACCCTACAAAGTCGATCATCATTCAATGCCTCGAAGAAGAAACAGCCAGAGCCTATGAAATATTCTTCAAATACCTTCAAATCACTGCTGAGAAAAGTGCCATAGCTTGACATCACCTGGGATATGAACACAAAACTGTCCATTAATGCAGGGATTCTGGAGAACATCAGAGAACTGACTGATGTCCTCGGATCTGATTGAATTGCAGTAATTTTTATTTTACTCTTCGTCCTATTATCTAGTTAAGACTCCTCCTCACCCTTTTCGTCCTGCCATCTCGCTCACCTATTCCAGCTATCTGGAGACACAAACCTCTATCCCCCGGCGCTGACCACCCGCTGCAAGAAACAAATCTGCCTCGTCTACAACTTATGAAACCGTCCTGGACGTCAGGCTGCAAGGAGACATCTAAGGAATACACATCTTTATGTTTCCTCCTAAAGCGCATTTGGCTCTGACGATTTTCTTGATTGCTAAAAGAAATTTATGCCACTCGGGGTAACGCCATGGGAGCGACACAAGGCGGCTGTCGGCCACCGGTTCCTAGAAGTGATAAAAGACACGGAAATTGCACATTCAACGTCAGGGCGTCGAACATCATCTCGTAGATCCCTAAGTTCAAGAAAGAAGAGATGCTCCAGGGAATGTTGGGAGATGGTTTATTATTTCTGGTGGATGTGATCGCTGTTTTACCCCCATCAGTCTTCAATTTTTGAGCCCTCTTCCACGTGAAGATGGAAAGACAGATTTTTTCATAGTTGTTATATTACGCTCTACTTTTATTGGACAGGATATATGGTCAACATTAGTTTTCAGTCGGAATTTATAGCCGAGTTCGTCTTGATCAGTACTAAAACGTCGCATAGTAAAAATTCATAGAAACAAATGCCTTAATATATATATTATCACCTTGCTGTGCTAAGCATTCTATAAAAAAAAATATTTTTCGAAGGCTCATGAACTAAGACTTTCTCGTTATCAGTTTTTTGCAATAGTTTTCAAACCAAAGTCTAAGTTTCCCTTATCATAAATACTGCAGCAACTAATCGGTGGGAATTTTATTTAAGATCAAATTTCTATTTATACGCATTTTATTTTGAACTGCTCAATGTCACTTTTTGTTGCTGGCTTACCGTTCCACTCGTGTCAGAAGTAGATGCGTATCTTATAAAATATTAAAAAAAACATATCTAACAATGATAATTTGCTTTTCAGTGGAGTCAGACTCCGAGAGATGATCTCCTTTCTCCTTAGAGACAAGCCAATGTTTCCTGTCAGCCAGAGGCAGTGTGAGAATGAGCAACAAGAAGATATTACACGAGCACCATCAGCAAACTTCACGTTGTAGAACGAGCAAACTTCGCGTCGCAAAACAAACCCACGACCAAACTTCGCGTCGCAAAACAAACCCACGACCAAACTTCGCGTCGCAAAACAAACCCACGACCAAACTTCGCGTCGAAACAAACACGACCAAACTTCGCGTCCAAACAAACCGACCAAACTTCGCGTCGCAAAACAAACCCACGACCAAACTTCGCGTCGCAAAACAAACCCACGACCAAACTTCGCGTCGCAAAACAAACCCACGACCAAACTTCGCGTCGCAAAACAAACCCACGACCAAACTTCGCGTCGCAAAACAAACCCACGACCAAACTTCGCGTCGCAAAACAAACCCACGACCAAACTTCGCGTCGCAAACCGACAAACTGCGTCGCCAAACCCACGACCAAACTTCGCGTCGCAAAACAAACCCACGACCAAACTTCGCGTCGCAAAACAAACCCACGACCAAACTTCGCGTCAGCAAAACAAACCCACGACCAAACTTCGCGTCGCAAAACAAACCCACGACCAAACTTCGCGTCGCAAAACAAACCCACGACCAAACTTCGCGTCGCAAAACAAACCCACGACCAAACTTCGCGTCAACAAACACGACAAACTTCGCGCAAACAAAGCACGACAAACTTCCGTCGCAAAACAAACCACGACCAAACTTCGCGTCGCAAAACAAACCCACGACCAAACTTCGCGTCGCAAAACAAACCACGACCAAACTTCGCGTCGCAAAACAAACCCACGACCAAACTTCGCGTCGCAAAACAAACCCACGACCAAACTTCGCGTCGCAAACAAAGCCACGACAAACTTGCGTCGCAAAACAAACCACGACCAAACTTCGCGTCGCAAAACAAACCCACGACCAAACTTCGCGTCGCAAAACAAACCCACGACCAAACTTCGCGTCGCAAAACAAACCCACGACCAAACTTCGCGTCGCAAAACAAACCACGACCAAACTTCGCGTCGCAAAACAAACCCACGACCAAACTTCGTCGCAAGAACAAACCCACGACCAAACTTCGCGTCGCAAAACAAACCCACGACCAAACTTCGCGTCGCAAAACAAAGCCACGACCAAACTTCGCGTCGCAAAACAAAGCCACGACCAAACTTCGCGTCGCAAAACAAAGCCACGACCAAACTTCGCGTCGCAAAACAAAGCCACGATCAAACTTCGCGTCGCAAAACAAAGCCACGATCAAACTTCGCGTCGCAAAAACAAAACCCTGAACAAACTTCACGATATGATGCAACACCACAAGCGAACATGGCACTATGCAGACTTCGCACTGTGACATCACCACGTGCAAGCCTTGCGCTGGGACACAGCATCACAAGTGGACTTCCCGATGTCATACAACATGAGCTCATTTAAGGCCTAAGTACATCGAACGTGATCAAATTATCGCCAGAAACAACAGACATGGTGCGTATCTATTTTACAACTAATCCATAATTAATCCTCAGGATCCGACGAGAGATTAAACAGGGAGCAGCGCTTAATTGACCGATTTAAATGTAGATCCCTTATTTAATTTTCATACGGAAAGTTGAGAAGGGGGATGGGGAATGGCTGACTTTTTTTTTTATTCCTCTGTTTTTTTATATATATATTTTAATTGTAATCATTTGCAAACAACTTGACCATTATAGTATTTACGTCATAAATGAATTATTATTTTTATTAACACATAGGCCGTTTCCCACCAAGGCAGGGTGGCCCGACAAAGAAAAACTTTCATCATTCACAGGTATATTATTAAATTCACTGGAAAACGCTAAACTCGTGCAGGTCATGCAGCCTTTATGGTATAAGAAGTAATCAGGATTGATCCAAGGAAAGGGCGGGTAGCTCCAATTTCTTTGACTAACAGCCCTTCACAAATGTTTATGGAGAGAGCGCTAGAAACGTAGGCGTCATACAGAGCCTGGGAAATGGGCACTAAACACTGAAAATATTAACTATCTTTCCAGCAGATTAAGAGATCGAAGGATGTTGAAAAGTAACTCTACTGCACGCTGACTAAGCTTTTCATCCAGCTGCACCCGAAATAGCAGCTCCAACAGCACCAGCTACACAAGGTGTTCTGCTATTCATTAAAAATTATCTCTTTCTGCAAATCCATCTTTTACATCACGTCAATGTGGGTGCCTTGGCGTTACTGAAAGGCTCTTGATTCAAGGAACTGAAGCTGCCCACTTCAAATTATAACATGGTTACTTTCGGGCGGTGTATGGCATTTAGCGCTTCCCCATTTAATTAAAAATATTCTCCTTCACACACACTGACTGCAGTTGTGTCTCGGAAATCCAGACAATTTATTACCGAAAAATATACTTCTACACGCCATCTTGAAGAACTATAATCATCCACCCACTAGATTTATTCTCAGTCTAGATTTATATTCAGACTAGATTTATATTATGGACAGAGAGAGAATGAGCTGTGGCTACTAGGAGTAAGGAAGGACCCACTAGTAGGAGCAAGGAAGGACCCACTAGTAGGAGCAAGGAAGGACCCACTGACATAACCTAGTCCCATCCTACGTTTATTTTCTAAGATTTTGTAAGTCAGCTTCTGTACGTAACCCCTTCCCCCTAAACTTACCAATGCTATTATGTTAGGTAATTCTAGGTTAAATTAGGGCAGGTTTGAGTTTTATGGCATGTTACACACATTTAAAAAAATTAATGCTTAAAGACAAGAAAGCATATAAATAATCCTCGATGGTTGACAAGTCCGGGACAACGTTGACACTTACACGTTTATCAATCGTGCTATGATAATGGGTGGCGCAGTGATGCTCATTTTTACAGGTGAAGAGTTATCTGACATTAACCTTTTTCAAACCCTGGTCTAAGCCGTGGTAGGTCCAGGGCTACAAGACCAATGTTCGAAGCTCTCCCGAAACGTTGAGCCAGGCTAAGAGATAGTGCAATAAGTGTCCAGGGCCCAAGACTGTTCACCAGCCTCCCATCACTCATAAGGGAAATTACTAATAGACCCCTGGCTGCCTTCAAGAGGGAACTGAACAGATATTTAAAGTCAGTGCCTGAACAGCCGGGTTGTGGCTTGTACATTGGATTGCGTGCGGCCAGTAATAACAGCCTGGTTGATCAGGTTCTGATCCACCGGGAGGACTGGTCAAGGACTGGGCCGCGGAGGCGATGACCCTCGGAGAGACCTCCAAGTAGACTCCAGGAGGGTAGTAAGCTTAAGAATTTTAAAATGAGAAGAAACCCGTCTCAAAAATAAAGAAAAACATACTGGACGTGGAGCTTTTATCTGGCGATGTTTGTCTCAAGTGTGAGCTTTATCAAGCTTTACGGAGAAACTCACAATGGCAGAGAGAAAAAGCGTTTAAGAGAGATAAATAGAGAACATGAAAAGCTTTTAATCAGAACGCTCAGAGAGGGTTCTGATGGTTCCACATTTAGAGAACATATAGCAAGTTATTAAAACAGAATGTGAAGGAACTTTTAAGGAAAAATCATATTAAAATAAAAAAGAACGCTAAACCCACTACCGAAAAGAACATCATAGACAAAATAAAACGGATGGTTTAGCCTCTAAATTGAAAACATGTGTCATATATAAAGCCAGAATAAATACAAAAAATATAGTGAGAAAATCTCCTCCTGAGATTTATTTAATAGATTAAACTAAGGAAAACAAGAGGCGAAATAACCCGCCAGAAGAAAACATTTAAATGAAAATTGCCAAGCTAAACACAAAATGACAAAGTTAATGCGATTGTTTAAACATTGTTGAATTATTTTTAAAAAACAAAAAAATGTGAATATGAGAATTTTAAAGAAAATTGCAAAATTGCGAAGGAATAAAAAAGGAATGAACAGCAATACAAATAAACTCTTCATTGCAAGCTAGTGAAATATAAAAAACAAAAAAACAAAATAAAAATAATACCGAACTTAGTGATAAAAAACTGACCAAAAAAATGTTACAACAGTTGATGCGTATAATTAACTATTTAACAATACATAAAATGAAGAAGAATATTACTTAAATATGAGAATTTTTACGCTGTAAAATCACTATTGAACAGCCAGCAAAAGAAGGCAAATAACTGCCATAAGGAATTTTATGATTAAAATCTATATAAATGAACAACTAAAGTGTCAGATTTAATGGTAATCATTTAATCATTGGATTGATTCAGGACTAGAGATAATTGTATATCAATGGTATTCAATACCAATAAATTCTGAAATAAACTATGGCCTAGTTGATGAACAAATAAGGACAAGAGAAAAGAAATATTTTGAGAACCAGTAGCCTCGCAAAAGTAGATGACTTAGGAAAAAAAAAAAGATTTCTCCTAGAAACACTGAGTATTTTTTTTACTCCTACCACCTCGTATTTTCTCGTCTATATTTACAGGTACACTTTTTGCTAAAGAAATACGTTCACGCAGAATCTCTCGATTTTTCCCTGAACTATAGTTATTCTCTGGGGATGAGGGATCCCAAGATCCCTCATGGTAATAAATCCACAATTAACAAAATTCAGCAAGATTATATACACCAAGAGGTATAAGTCTCCCAGTGTATAAATACTAACAGGTGAACAGGTTACAAGGCTTTAAACACGATTAACGAACCAAAGTTCAGTAACCTTGTGATATATCGCATTGCCTCTTCCAGCCTTGAAAAGAAGATACCTAAATGCTGGATGTCTCTTGATTCTTGGAATTGGAGCTAACCTATCTTTTCTCATCTAAAAAGGTCATATGACTTGTCGCAGTTATGCATAATTTAAGTTTCTGTTAATAATGGTTCATTATCACATTTCATACTGATAGTAAAATATATATATGAATTTATTCTGAATAAAGTTACGAAAGCAGGAAATTTAGGTGCAGCAGGTGAAGCCATAACTGGAAGTTAGTTTGTTGTAGTACCAGCGTGTCATGCAGACTTGTTAAGCGAACACAGGCGAACAAATCTCTCTGCCGGTGAGGGAGTGTAAAGGTAGCCGAAATACAGCACATTCATCCACAAGTCAATCTGAATATCGTTCCCAGAACTGTCTGCCTGTTTTTTGGAAAGAGGTCGCCTTTGTTCTTTTTTAATCATGTTAAGGTTTTTATGGATTCACTGGTTTTTTTCATGCGTAGGGAGGAGGGAAAGGTTTACTACACTAACAAAACACACACACACACACACACACACACACACAGGCAATAAGCCTGACCAATACTTAAAAAAAAAAAAAAAGCTGGATTTTGCTTTCTTCCCATTAAAAAGTACCTATCCGGCACGATATATATGTCGTGCCGAATAGGTTAAATTGGTCAATTAGCAAGAACTCTTTTAAAATTAAGTCCTTTCTAAATTTTTCTCTTATACGTTTAAAAATATAGTTTTTCATTTATGTTATTGTAAAAATTAATAATTTTGTACCAAAAGAACCTTAGAAAACTTGTTTAACCTTATTATAACAAGCGCAATTTAATTTAGCCTAATCCAATTAAATATATTTTAGATAAGTTCACAATAATTTAATAATAAACAAACACAATGAAATATATTTTTTTTCGTTAGGTTCAGAATGATTTTTGCGAAATATTTGCATACACACATTTTCGCTTGCCTTATTCGGGAAGAAGAGCGTTGCTATTTAAGCCAAAATAGCAAGTTTTACCTATTCGGCACGACATGTATATAATTTATTTATTTTGCTGTTAATTAGTACATTAACAGCAAAATGACAGGTGCGAGGGAGAGTCGCTAACAACTATGCCATGAGTGTCAAAGAGTTTCCCAACTTGGAGTTGTACAATTAACTGGGTATGTATATGGAAAGTGTTGCTTCGCACCTGTGAAGTCGACAAGTTGATTCCTCGCACCTGTGAAGTCGACAAGTTGATTCCTCGCACCTGTGAAGTCGACAAGTTGATTCCTCGCACCTGTGAAGTCGACAAGTTGATTCCTCGCACCTGTGAAGTCGACAAGTTGATTCCTCGCACCTGTGAAGTCGACAAGTTGATTCCTCGCGCTCCTTAACAAAATAGCATAGGCACCAGTAGCACTGGAGCAGCAATAACACTTACATAAGCAACATCAGCAGCAACATCAGCAGCAACAGTAGAAAAAAATATTACTCCAAATAGCAGCACTAGAAGTAGCAATAACTGCAACAACTGCATCAGTAACGACAATAAATGCCAAAATTGCATCAGAAACAGCATGATCAGCAACAGTATTAGCTACTAACAAATTTTATCAACATAATTTCATGAAACATGAAGTCGATTTCTGGTGTCACAACTGCAAATGCTGGTGTATTTCCCACGCGGGTTACTACCTCTCCCGACCTTAACAACGCTTCTTTCTTTTCTTCAAAAAACAAAAACAAAACAAAAGCAAACTAGAAGGTGGTGCAATACGCCTTGGCCTCACTGCCTTGCATATATAGCGAGAGGCCGGCCGAAAACGACAGTAAAAAGACTAAAGAAGGACTGAGGACGTTCATAATTCCCCACCAACATATTTTACATGGGATTTCCGTGCAGCCCGCACCTCCATCAGTATTCCTGAGCCTTTTGGGCAAAAGGGATACTACATCCAGAGTGCCTGTAGGGGCGGAAATCCCATGAAGAGGGAGAGGGAGGCCAGCTTTAGAAGCGAGAGCCGTGAATTCTTGTCACCGTCTTCCCTAGCGGTTGGCAAGTGTTGAGTTCCAGGCGTGTAATGTTTATCTGGAAGGACGGTCCGTGTGGCTCTACTTATGAAATTCCACTGTCGTGCCGAGGAGCCGCCTCTGCTCCTCCCGACTCTTTAAGAGGTTGAAGGAGTGAAGGAGTGAGGGTTGTCGCGGAATGAGGAGAGCAATGAATGTGTTGGTGTATAGCCAAATGGTGTTGGAGAATGGGGCAAGGGTTCTGTGGAAGTTTTAGACGCGAGAAGAAACTGGAGTGTCGGTTGAGTGGACAAGCGAGGTTTGGAGGAAACGTTTACAAGAGAAACAGTGCTTGGGGAGGCATTTTAGGAGAGGGAAGAGAAGGTACTTGAAAATGAGAAGCGTCGTGGAATGTTGAAAAGGTGGTGGATGCGCCTTATGGGAAGCAACCAGGAAAAAAATCGAAGGTGGTGGTGCTGGTGAGAGGGACAGAACGATGGAAACTGAAGAGGGGGAGATACGGAATGGAAAAATTACGAGGTGTGTTGTGGAATAAGGAATGAGTCTCGGAGAAGTATTAAGGCGGAGGAAGACGAGGAAGAGGTTGTGGAAAGACAAGGGGGAAGCTTGGCTCTGGTAGAAGACAGGATACAACACACATGAGAGAAAGATACAACACACTGAAGAGAGGAAGATAAGGCACACAAACGAGAGAAAGATAAAGCGCACGAACAATAAAATAATGCAACACGCGAACGAGAGAAAAATACAAAACACTAGCGAGAGAAAGAAAAGAGAAAGATAAAAAACGCGAACCAGAGAAAGATGCAGCAAGACAAAGATTCGAAGGTCTGCAAAAATAACCATTATTAACTTACATATAACAAAAGAAGATTGATGAAGCGGAAGAGGGGAGCTAGCGTATCCATGGAGACACACAAGAATTGCTACTGCTGTCGAGAGGCAAGACTTACTGACATGTATGGTAGAAGGACACTAAGCAGAGCAAACGTTTATTTAGAGACAGCATTTCGCTCTAAAGAGAACTTTACCTAAAGATAAAGCACATAATGCCTATCTGCAAGTCACAGATCTGAAACATATCTGTTTGTTACTTGATAATGCCAATTGTGCGAGAAACACTGTCAATAAAAGAGAGCATTATGCAGCAGTTGTATTTTCTCTCTTCATTGACCATTCATGGCCAGAGCTTGCTACCACCTGCAACTCACAAGACTGTCATTCCCAGGAGCCCTCCTGGGGCGGGGAAGATGGCAGACCAGAGGCCTAGCTTTGCCCCGTGAGGGAGGGGAATGGGGCTAGGCCTGGGGACAGTTGGGCCCAGAAGATGAGGAGGTACTTGTACCTCCTCCCATGGTAGGCATAGGTCTCAGACACTCCCAAGACAGGAATCCAAGGCCGGGTCACCACCTGGAAAAGACCCAGGCCGGGAGAGTACAGGCGAATTTAGAAAATGACCTTTCTCCTGTGTCCTGGTACTTCAAACGATATTTGTTTCAGAATCTTTAAGCTATATATTACTTTCCAAGCTTGAAAATTCTCCTAGGCCTCTACCCTGAAGTTTTCCTTTAATAATGACCTGTTCTTAAGGAATATATATCCCTTAACCATATTTTAATCTTTAAAATATCCTTTATTCTATCTCGTATAGTCTTGGAGATATACTTCAATCATTCCATTATTTTAGATATCCTTTAATAGTTCCATTGCTGTCAAAATATATTTTAGCCATACTCTAGTCTTGAGTAAATTCCTTTTCCATATCTTAGCAAGCCCTAGAATTAAGGATGAATTACAATATCTAGCCTATAAAATGTTCTGTAAGTCTTAGGTTTGAAGAGCTATTCTAAGATATAGCCACAGAAATGTTTTCAAAGTCTTAGTCTTGAAGGTGTTCTCTAGTTTAAAGTCATGAAAATGGACTCTAGGTTTTAGCCTTGTTCATGCCTATTAAAACTAAACCTTGAAGTAGTCTTGTACTACTCCTCGTAAAAATATCCCCGAAATCCTACAATTAAAGTTGTCTAGCTTCCGAGCCAAGAAGCGCCGCCGCCTTTTCTTATCCTTGGAGGTTTCCCCTTCAAGTAGACCTTGAAGACGATGTCCCTCACTGAAAGGCTATTCCTAGACCGCCAAAGTTTGTCCGCCATTATCGACAGATGACACCAGTACAGAGCGCCGTAAACGACAGATTTTAACCATATCACTGTGTTTAGGTTCAAGTTTTCTTTCTCGTGTTTCCCCTCAACAGAGGAGAAACAAGAGGAAAAAAAAGTATTTATCAAATTTTTTTTATTAGTCTATTCTTTCCCAATAGATTTCTCCACCTGATAACACTTTTTTGCATATATATCGATGCACTCCTTAACCACAACGAGAGGTGTCTATATAAGGTAATTAGTATATACACCGTATATTAACTAGGTATTAAAAATATTTTTGACTGGTGGTGTAAAGGTAAATTTGCAGCTTTAATGACCCTCGTGCCGCTAACAGCCTTTAACCCTAACCAACCAATGACTCTCACTTTGCAAAATTGTAAATTCTGTCAGTCACTTCAAGCTCACTTTTGCAAGATGAAGTATTTTTCACCATTACCCCGCAATTTGAAAACTGAAAATGAAACTATGTGAAGCAAAGGCACTGCCTGGACCATTATCAAGTAACGACGAAGCAGAACAGACTGAAATGTCGTCTCCTCTTCAAGTTGTGGGTTAAACGTAAATTGTTGTTGTCACGGTATGGGGACTTTTATTTTGGGAGTATTTACAAGTTATTACTACCCCACAGTTAAAACAATGAAAATGAATAAATCCTTAACAACTCTCATTGTGAGTTTACCAACTACGTGAAATACAAAATAAAATATGAAAGATCAGCTCTCAGCATTACACCAAAACGATGTTAATCCCCTACATAATAATGGGTGTCAGTTTAAATGAATATACAAGTTCCAAGAACAGACATTTTATAAGCTACAAGAATAGACATTATTTATGCAATAAGACTAAAAATCATATAAACCACGAAAATACAAAATCTATTCCTACATAATCGATAAAAATATACATAAAATACAATGTAAATAATATTAGCTTCAAGAATATTTATATTAGCTACAATAATATGTCATATAAATTATATTATTCGACGCATTTGTTGCTGAGGAAAAATAAATTCGTGTTAAACGAAAGATGTATTACATATCAGAAATAGCTACACAGCTTGGGGAGGATGCTACCTCGGATGACTGCTTGGGGCTTTAATGACTATATTTGAACCGTGGCCTTCACCCCTTTATGACCCTTTGGCCTTATGCGCTTTATTCCACCACCTCCTACCACTGCCTTTCAGGGTGCCGTATAGCTCACTGCTGAGAACATTCGATTCACAATTGCAAGGACTCAGGAAGAAACACATGAATCAGTTTCCCGACACACATGCTGAATCTGCTCATCTCGCAGCGAAAATAGATACCTAGGAGTCGGCCGACTCTTGTGGGTCGCATCCCTGATTTTTTTTTTCTTTTTAGAAAACTCCAGTCCTTCTATAAGTAAGTAAACAGTTCAGTCCTGAGTAAGAAAAGTGCAATACCTGTTGGAAACATTTAAGTGCTGCTGGGTAATGGTATATGTACCTAATGATGTTAATTAAAATTAGAAATTTTGACCTTTACCTCTTCTCTATCCCTTCCAATCCTCTCTCTTCCCCAGCTCCCGTTCATATGGGAGTACATTGAGTACATAAGTGGTCAAAGAATAAATCCACATCCGTGGGATATCTACTGATAAGACCTATTTACTTTTGTCTAGATGTTTGAGGTAAGTATAGTAAAAACCGAAGGCTGTTCTCAGCATTCTCTCCCTCCAGCCACTGCCGACAGTGTATGAAACAACATATTGTGTTAATAAATTAGGCATGGACTTTATAGGTGACGGAAGTAGACATGTTACTCCACTGCCAGGGGTTCTACTTTTAGTTACGATTAGTTCTACTTCTGGATGCTTTGAAGCAGGAGGACGCGATGTAACAGATGACTACTAGCATCAGAGCAAACACCAGGGTGATGGTGACCTCTGTTGTGATTACCACAACCACCGCTACTACCTCTATTTCTACCAATACCATTATGTAAAGATATAGTTGCTCAACAAATATCAGGGATTTGCTAATTACAGTTTGCCCCTGCTGAGTATCTAACTGAAGTTTGTTTACGTGGTGCTTGTCCAGCTGGTTCTTAAATGACCTTTTTTTTTTTTTGCACTTGCAACTTTAGTGGTTGTTTATGCCATTCTGCTATAAAACTTCACATACGATCGTGCTGAATCTCTTCCCTCTAAATTTAATTCTGTTGTTTTGTATTACTGAAGCCCTCTGAGTGTATCGAAATCATTCAATATCTTATTGGTTTGAATATTTCCTCAAAACCTTTGTTTCCAGTCCAGCTTTATTTTATTAGACGTTGATGTTTTACATTTCTTGGTATGTTACCTTCTCTTTATGATGTTTAGAATTATTTTAAATCTTCTCCATATTTACGTTCATCTTACTGAGACCTCGGAGTATCTTGTCATATTTTGCTCCTCGGTAGTTTGGTACCATTATACAATTAATTTGTATCCAGAAACTGGTGTTTACTGTGAATCTAATGAAGCTATGGTCATTGTTTCCTTGTTTCTCTCCTAACGCACATGATTTGATAAGGTCACAGTTTGTGGTGAAGTCAGAACTATATCCAGTACAGTGTTACATCGGGTGGCCTACAAAACGTGCAGTAGAAAGTTGTCTTCAATCATATAGGCACGTCTGGTAGCTTGTTGGTCAATTCATATTAGGGGTCAATGAAGTCACCAGATACTATTTCTTCTATTTTGTTACTTATGTTTTTTTATTACGTCGTTTTCTTGACATTAAGGGGACGATATACTTCATAAGAAAATTAAGTTTCTCGTTCTCATTGCCATGAATTTTGATATACACTGAGTCATCTCTTGCTTCATCTTACTTTTCAATTTCATTCTCATCGGTTTCGTTGTCAACATATAGGTTATTCCACTACCTTTTATATGAGCGAACTTAACTGCAAATATTGTATCCAGCCAAAGCTATTTTTGCTGCCAAATGGTTGTTTGGATTAAACCAAGGTTCACTCAGAGCAATAATATTTGGACGCTTTGATGATGCGTATGCGGATAATTCGTCCCTTTTTCGAATAAACTATGAGCATTCGTGTAAACTTTCATTTCATCCAGCTGGACTTACCTGTCGACTGAAATATTTATCCTAAATTCATGTTCTCGCTGGTTACCTGACTAGATGTGACAGGAGCCTTTCTAA
>WNWK01000727.1:120000-200000 GCA_009830355.1 Cherax destructor | reverse complement strand
ACTTTAAAGTTTGTTTTTGGCATATTTGAGTGGGTAAGGGATCCATTCTTGCGCTACATACTCGAGTATTAACCGGATGCGCTTTATGTTGAATGTTCCTAATTACTCTTTGTTGATGTTACGAAGGAGAGTAAGAACTGAGAAATGCGATTGGAAAGAGTGTAAAGAGTGAGAAGGGAGTGATGAAGCACTGAGGACGGAGTAAGGAAGTGAGGAAGCAGTGCTTTTGAGAAAAATGAAGAGAGGAAGAAGTGAGAACAAATAAGGAGAGAATAATGAACAAGAGAGGAAATCGTAAAAATTAAGTAAGGTAGAAATGAGGAAAGTGAGGCGGTGTGAGAAATACAGGAGTGAGGAAACATCGTGGAAGAAGCGAGGAGGGTGTGAAGAAATGGAGTGAGGAGGAAATAAGGAAGGGGTGAAACAATCGGTCTTCTCAAAGTGTTGAGCTACTTTCTGTGTTACGTAAGCTGAATACATCTCTTGAATCCATAATAACACTTAAGTAATACTTTGAACCGTTCAAAACCAATATCAACTGATTTTGCGTAAACAGCATTTTCATAAAAAAGGGGGAGAGAGAAAGAGAGAATAGGGTACACACAAGAGAAAGGAGGGGGATAGTTGGTGGGAAAGGGGGAGTGGGAATTACTAAGTTAGTCACGAACACATCTCTACTGCTACAGCAGGACTCACTGTGGCAGATGGCTGTACTTTGCAACACTGTTTTCCACAAAGTTAGTCTTTGTGAGGAGTTGGCACCATCTGTCTAGTTTTATGTGATGTATGCCGGGAGGAGCCGGGATGCAACTGTACCTCACCATCTATGTGCGAGGCAGCAACCGTACCTCACCGTCTGTTTGGGAGGTGCGAGGCTTCAACTGTACCTCACCGTCTATGTGCGAGGTGCGAGGCAGCAACCGTACCTCACTGTCTGTTTGCGAGGTGCGAGGCAGCAACCGTACCTCACTGTCTGTTTGGAAGGTGCGAGGCTTCAACTGTACCTCACCATCTATGTGCGAGGTGCGAGGCTTCAACTGTACCTCACCGTCTGTTTGGGAGGTGCGAGGCTTCAACTGTACCTCACCGTCTGTTTGGGAGGTGCGAGGCTTCAACTGTACCTCACCGTCTGTTTGGGAGGTGCGAGGCTTCAACTGTACCTCACCGTCTGCGGTGGAGGTCCCAGACTGTAATTGTACTTCTACGTTTCTTGTAGATCAGCCAGGCTGTACCTTGAAATTTGTGGTGGAAAATTCCTCTGTAGTTTGTTGTAGTATTTCTTTTACTACTGGTGTTATACTATTACCTTTTTTTCCATTTTTTTTTTAACTACTGTAGGTCCCCTAATTTGATGCGTGTTCTTTCTCATAATATCAATTTCCTCCGTTTATGAAACATTTTTTGTATGAAATATCAAATACTTGTCTCTGTAGCACTGTTCTTCTTTCTCCCTTTATGTCTAGAACTGCCTCTCCTGTCTTTCCCCGTCTTTCATTCTTGCTTCGCCCTGTCTCATCTCCTTCACTCCTCTTTCTTCATCACGGATTGTGAGAGAAATTTTCGAGTCATGAGTTCAAGAATTCGGATCCCTGCTCGAGATCTCAGTAATTCCAGTCGACGCTTCGGGCGATAAGTCAGTGTGAAAACATGTCTCTCATGCTGAATTATGGCTGTGAAACTTGAGGAGCATTGCAATGAGAATGGTTCCTTCTTTTCCTGTGAATTGAATCTTGAGACTCAAAAAAAAAGTCACGAATGTCGACCTCGTGTGAATGGGAGAGATTGGACCAGTGTTATACGTTTGATTTTTAATTTTACTGCTGTAATTTGCTTTAGAGTACTTATATATTGTATTATCTATGGACTTAGAATATTGGATATTTAAGTAGCGGAAAGCTGCGATTCTCATGTATGCAAGAATTCGTATATTTTGGGGGCGGATGGATTTAATGCCGATAATAATTTTGTACAATACGAATGTAGAGGAGTCCTCTGTGATTCAAATACGTCTGCATTGTATAGGTGGGGATTAAACAGAATCGTAATCGTCTTCGACAAGCATAAGATACAGTTTCCGGGGCCTCCTTCTTCCCTTTCTCCCCTTCCCCTATTATTTCTCTTTACTTTTTCTCTGTCTTCTCTTTCTCTATTTTCTTTGTTTTCTCTCTATCTCTCTTTCTCGTGATAATGAAGCACTTGCCATCCCTTGGGGCCCGTCAGGCCAACACTCCACTTTATCAGACACACATTCTGCAGGTTCAGAGGCAAAACTACCGTCCAGGTCGTATTCCCAACGCTTGTTACCTGGCTGGCGGGTGCTTCAGCAAGATTACTGCTATATACATATGCTCTCAGACCCTCATGTGCAGTGCCTAGCTGGCTGGAATGACACTGTTCGTATATGTTCACTGCTTGTTACTCGTGTATCACAGCAGATATTTGTGTGGTGGGTGGATGGTGGTGGAGGTGAAGGGTGGTAGTAGCAGTAGTAGTGGAAGGTGGTGATGGTAGGTGAAAGGTGGAGGGTGGTGATGGTAGATGGAGGGTGGAAGCAATCATTCTGGGACTTTTCTCACCCGTATTATGAGTGCAATAAATATTTCTAGTCACTGAACTAAAGGGTTCTATTTATTAAACTATATATAGGTTAGGTCTAATCACACAAATCTATAAAACTTATATTTTTCCACAAACAACCAAATTAAAAAAGTCTTGACATGCGGCAGCGCTGTGTGTTGGGTAACCCCAGCAAACTTAAAAAATCAACGTGCCTCTCATAGGTGGTCGAGGACGTGTTGGTTACTCAGGCACATGCATGGTTTAAAAACTAAAAATCGCCTGAGAAGAATAGTCTCAAGGTAAAGTGTGATTAAACTCAAGGAAGAGGGGCAGTGTAGAACATGATGGTATACGTCTTTGACAACAGACTAAAAAAAACTACGGCAGTGGATGAAAAAATATCACTAAATGGATATGATTACACAGATATTTAGAAAGCCCGAGATGGATAAAGACAGTGAGAAGGGTAGGCGCAGGACGAGGGAATGGAGGCAAATTGCACTTGCAAACCTCTGCCACTACACTCTTCGTCATTTAACTTAAGCGGTGTGTGTGTGTGTGTGTGTGTTTTTGTGTTTTTTTTCTGCGTTCTTTAGTACGTCTCTCTGTCTCTCTCTCCCCGCTGCTAGTGTCGCCCTCTCCCTCCCTGGGTGATTTAGTTCTTCAATATGCCTCTCCTCACATACAAACGAAGTGTCCCATTAACTTCATTTTGGGTTTCAATTTTACATGCTAATAGGAGGCCATTATCTCGGACTTTATTTTGCAATAACTGTTTAGTTCCTTCCCCAATGTAATTCCAGGGGTCGTTATCGCTGTAGAAAATTTACGGTCTATGGAGCTCCTACTGCTGAGAAAATATGAAATGAAATAAAAATGGCTATGGAAGTGTGCATTAGATTTTTTTTTTGCGAGAAGTTCGGATAAAAACGCAATAATGACAACGAAACATGCTAAAAATTTTGTGTAGTGTCAGGTGAAGTAGAGAAGAACAAGCATCTAAATAGCTTGCTACAGTGTTGAACAAGCTTCCACTGGAGCATCGTTTTCGATCTGTGTTGATTTTTTTTTCATTTCATCGTGACTAATGATAGATAGTCAAACAGATCACGGCGGCAAGGCAAAGGCGGAGCGCGTAGAATCGGACGGAAATAATATTCAAAACACTACGCTTTATTACAACCCTGTTGTAACCTAAACTTCCCTTCACCGAAACGTTATGTAAAAAGGCCTATGCTATTTAGTGTCTTTATATCCCCTGGGTAGATTAAATTCGACTCTCAAACCCTGAAGACATTATGGTGAGAAAATTTGTTGGGATAAAATATAAATTAAAAAACATCCCTGAAAGAATTTGCTAGATATTTACTTAAGTAAATTTAATTCCGTGAAAGAAAAATTGTCGGAAAGAATTTTAATGATTTAATATGTTGAATGATTAATATCTTGAGAAAGTCAGACAAAAAAACTTTCCGAATTTTATTTATATTTATATATACCCATTGTGTGTGTGTGTGTGTATGTCATGCCGGATAGGTAAAACTTGCTATTTTAGCTTAAATAGCAACGCTCTTCTTGCCGAATAAGGCAAGTGAAAATTTGTGTATGCAATAATTTCGCAAAAATCATTCTGAACCTAACGAAAAAAAAAATATATTTCATTGTGTTTGTTTATTAAATTATTGTAAACTTATCTAAATATATTTTTTTTTATTTCATTTAAAAGACATATATATACATTAAGTATATTTAGTTGGACTTTTACATTAATATAAATGAAAAAATGTTTAAGAGAAAATTTTAGAAAGGGCAATTTTCAACGAGTTCTTGCTAATTGACAAATTTTACCTATTCGGCAAGACGTATGTGTGTGTGTGTGTGTGTACACGTGTATTATGACAAGTTAAGAATATATTAATAAAATGAAAAATATTAAAAATTGCAAATTGAAACAAAACTTTTCAAGGTCAAACCTTGTTTCCATACACATGAAAGACGCGTACATAATTGTACATCTTTAGGATTCCTTAATGTATTCCAATATATCGAATTTACTGGTTTTCCTCTCAATAATCTTGTATGTGTAGTCATGTCTGGTCTATGTCAATCTACCTGTTTGTATTTTTCTTTGTGTGCTGCCAGATAGTCGAATATTACCGACAGGTAATATTCGATTTACTCATAAGACGTTGCATCCCTCAGAAACAATCAATTCATTGACAAAATAAACAGCCACTAGATATTCTCCATGTTACTCCATGGCATTTTTTGTCAATCTGTGGGGAAACACCACTAATTGGTGTTGGATGACGACTATATGTACCGTTTTATATTCACGTAATAAACAAAATTTCCCTTTTTTTGTACAAGTATTACACTATGTAAAAATGACTTGCTGGGAAACAAAAGCTACACAGCAAATGCAAACGCTACTCGTTCTCTTCACGTCGTTGTCATGTCAGGTGTACAAGCGCTGGTGGCTCAAAGGCAGTCACCAACTTGCCATGTGTCCAGTACACTGTCACTCCCTAGAACGCATAGAAGACTTATTGAGCTGTCCATTACACCAACAAATACAAATGTCTAAGAGGTAGACAAAGGACGGCATGATTGTTTAGTAGAGAATCACAAATTGGACTGGGTTAATTGTACAGGAGTTACAAGTGATGGCGCAACAAATATGACTGGAAAAAAATTGTGTTTGGAAAAATATCAAGAGGCTACAAAAACGATATTACCTAACCATTGTTATATTCACCGTGAATCTTTGATTACAAAGATATTAATGTTAGTTTAGCTGAGGTTCCAAAAGACGTGTCTAAATTGATATTAATGGAAGCTTATTCAACCCTCGGCCGTTTTGAAGTGCTGTGTTAAAAATAAGATCACAAGCTATGTGGCTTTTCCGGGGCAGAGTACTGACAATGGTTTATAGGCTACAGATGGAGAAAGATATTTTTTATTTGGATAAAAATATATGAGATTTCGCAATTTGTTTTGTAATGACAATTATTGAACCTGTCGTATTTACGACTTTTATACGTGTCTAAATGAACATAATTTGATGCTACAAAGAAAACAAGAGGATTTTTTCCCACATGGTAAAGACAGAAAAGCAATTCAAAAATAATTTTTACTCTGGTAAACCACACCAATTTAAACGCGCTAACTACGTCATGTTCTCAACGTTATTGCAACAATGAAAAACATCACTAAAGAACGTTTGAACCAAACCTAAGGTACTATACAGTTACATTATTATTATAAAGGGGGAGCTAAACCCGTAGGTTTATGCAGCGCCTGTGGGGGGGGGATATGGAAGGTATTCAGGCTTAATTCAGGGAACTGGAGCACAGATCCAATTCTCTAGATCAAGAGCCCCTCACCTATACAGTTACAACTATCATTTTTCAATTTTTCTCACTATTTTCCAGAAGAGATGTTTGAAGTTTTTTTTTTTTTTTTTTTAAGAAAAATATCATTGGTTAAAATTATCCGTTAGCTTACAGGATGCCCGTATCTATCGTAGGGTTGAACTAGTCACCTGAATAAGAAAATGAACTTTTCATTCACATGACAATACATAAATCATTCACAAATATCAACATTTTACATTATTTATAGTTAATGTTAAAAGAATAACCACTTAAGTATTACATGTGTCATCGTCGTTTCATTTTACGACAAGTTACAAGTGTGAAGTTTGATTTTCCACCTTCACGAGATTTAAAAGAAAAACGGAGAGAAACCTAGTCAACGATGCAGCCGCTATGCACGTAACACTACCATGATGTGAACCAGATTGTGCCAAAAAAATAAGCAACATGCAATCTCGTCAGTTACATAAAACAAGTAAATTTCTAACTGAATTACCTGTTTTATTTGTAGTATATTTAATATGAATCGCCTTTAATGTATTTATCTTTTGTTTCAAATTCCACGACAGTTTATTTGTAGAATAAACACGGATAAGACCGTGATGGTACAGGATACTACGCTGGGTTCCTACACTCAGCGTAGTGACCCGAACTTGAGTTGATGGGGAGCGGACGACCCATGGTCCCAAACTAAAAAATCTTAAATTTTCATTACCAACAACAGCTGTAAAGGACTTCCAAATTTACCTGGTACGTGCTTCTTGATGTTACAGAGAAATACAAACTCAAATACTGCTAGCTAGGAGGGGGGATAAGTTCCATTGGTGGGGAACCTTCTTATGTTGTAAGGCCGCATTAAAGTTAGCTGTAATCTAATAAGGCTGCATTAGAGAAATTTTGATTATACTGCAAAATGTCTTATTTTGTAAAAAGTTATTATAAAATAACTTCAAGAAAAATAATTCACTCATAAGGGCGCAGGTTGTCCACCCCTGCCTCGCATGCAGTCTCCAATATTTTTTGTCAAATTCATAACAAGGAGAGCTGATTTCACTTTACGACAATTTGTTGGGAGTTAAGTACAAGTACCATTTGAGTCACGAGGCTAATATCTCAAAAATGTCTTTGAACAATTGTTTTAAACAAGGTCGAGTACCGCGCTATATACTAACTGGCAAACGATGTCAATGAAAAACAGGTAAATCATGTACTTACCTAAGTGATGGTGAGTTAACCGTCCCACGAAGAGCAGTTAATTCTCACTTACCTGCAAAGTAAACAATCCTAATTAATACGCAGGCAACTAATGCTTTTTAACCCTAACTGCGAATATTCACAAATGCGCTGTATACTAGTGGTGGTAAACGATGTCAGTGAAAAAAGTGTCAATCTTTTACTTTACCTAACTGATGGTGTGTTAATTGTCCCATGAAGAGCTGTTAATTCTCACTAAATAAGACATTAAACAACATTCTTAATTAATACGTAGTTTCCCGCGGCTTGTTGGTGTTTCCTCTGATCACGTTCCAATATGTTTTCCCCCGAGAATGTTGTTTAGCTTGTATTAATTCATTACTCTGTATAGAGGTTAACGTTCTAGAGCTATAGTTTATTGTAATAGTTAATACTATTATTAAAAGGATAATAAATAGGGTTGATCCATTATGATTTGTTTTTTTAAGAGTGTGGTTGTGAGGAGTGATTTTTAAGTTGAGAATTTTGGAGGGAAGATGCGCACTACACCTCAAGCACTTTTCTCGTTTGAGCACCATTTTGAAGCAGAACATCGAGTTCCTGCTGCTAACAAGTGAGTTCATAACTGCTGCTAGGTGTTCTTTCTTCGTGACTGGAGAAGCCCATTTATTGATATAAAGGCTATTTTTTTGTGAAATAACCACCTGGGGAACCAGCCTCGAGCCGGCGAAGTTTTGCGATCCCATCATTCCATTATATCTATTACATTTGTGTTCCTTGTACTGTTATAGGATAGCTAACACATTTATTGTAGTTAATTGTAGCAATTTAATAAATTAAGGATGTAAAAAGACATGTTTATGTTGTAGGTACGTGACAGACTTGGCTAGGCCTGGCTGACTTACCTTAGCCTAACTCAAATATAATTTTAGTCCCTCACTAGATTCCGAATGTTACTTGTCAGAGATATGTAGTAGAACTGTGCTAATTTTCTTCCAACCTATAGTTTAATGTTGGCCTTATTATTTACTTTTTATGTTTTACTTTATTTAACCTATTTTTCATGTTGAGTTATGCTTGCTCTATTTGTTGCACCCCTCAAGGAAGGTTCCTTGATGCTGGTGAGGGGCTCTTGATCTAGGGAATTGGATCTGTGCTCCAGTTCCCTGAATTAAGCCTGAATACCTTCCATCCCCTCCCCAGGTGCTGTATAATCCTACGGGTTTAGAGCTTCCCCATTATAATTTATTTGTATTTTTTCACTAGCCTAATTTGCCTGATGACCTAACCTAGCTTTGTACCTATTTTCCTGTTAGTTTTTAGAACTTTTTCTGTCTCTGCATCTTACCTTATTCGTGCTAACCTACGTATATTTTTGTTCTTTGTAATTTGTGTGTAATGTTTCTTCCATGCATGTACTAGTATGTAAGTTTCTTTTAAATAAAATAAAAAAAATTGTCTGAATGTTTATTTTATTGTATCTGATAATTATGTTACCAGAATTTAATCAGTTGTGTCTATCTTATCTTAGCAAGATCTTTTTTTAACATGTTTGTTTTGAGCTATTGTATTAATTCTGTAGCTAAACCAGAAACATTTTATAGGGCTTAGCAGCAACCAGGTACCTTGAGGAAATGCCTGAGATTTATTAGCTAACCTGTCAAACTTAGTTACTGAAAAGGACCACAGTACTACCAAAGGTCAAACCAAGTATGTGGGCTAAAAACTGGTAGAAAATATGGAGAATAAGATTGTAGCCATAGGCAGGAATATGTATACCAGTTGAATCAGGAAAGTACTCATATTTTATAAGGCTAGAGGAGAAATATAATGCCTCAATTGTTGTGATGGCAGAGTTCCTTTGAGACCACCTGGGTAGAGCGCACCATAGTTTTTGTATGGTTACGATAGTGGTCGTGTGTGTGGTTTACTTCTAAGGTGTTTTACTTTTGTAAGTTGTAAGATTTTTTTAATACTTTTGAATATTATTAATGTCTCCCAGTATAGGTGCTTGAAAATATTTTTGTGTCAGTGCCCAATTTAATTTTTCTTGTAATGTGTTGGTGTTCTATTAAATTAATTTTTGGGGTGAATATGTTCATTAACTCTTCATCCATGTACACAGGGTCCATGGAAGCGCAAATTGCTTCATACAAACTCCCTTCCCTGTAAAGTCAAATCCCTGATAGGCTGCCTACTGTTCATTCCCCAGGCAACTATGTACTCTAACAACCAATATTTATCAGAACTAATTCACTATGCTTTAACTATCCTGTATGATTCCTATTGGGTTTTCCTGCTCTAACCCAATTCTGTCTCTTCTGGAACCTTACCTCCTTTCACTGCTACAACTAAAAGAGCAGGTGGCGGGTCGTTTCTTATTATTTATTTATTTTTTTTGGTATGTGAATTTTGGTTCACCCCTGATTTCCGCCTGTAAGAGCAATATATAATATGGCATTATATGGCGCTTTGTCGACCCAAGGGTGGAATTGAGGTGGCCACTTCATTTCAATCCCCAGTAATATCCCTGCGTCCACACCTTCAGGAAGTATTCCCAGTTATGTCCCTGAGCCCACACTCCGCATTCGCACCTTCATTATCAACAGGTATACCCTTCAGCACACTTTTACAGGTATCCCCAACATTATCATTTATAATATTTGTGGTGAAATAAACTACTTGGTTATGCTAAATAAAAAATTCTCAAGGTACAGTTAAACTAAGATAATCATTATTTCACCATCTTAAACAAAACTAACCTGAACATGATGGTAGATATTGCATGATGACTCGCTGAGACCCAGGTGTTGCAGGGACCCGGGTAATGCCAGGGCCTAGGTGGTGCCAGGGCTCAGGTGGCGCTGTGGGGTCCAGGTGACACCAAGGTGATATTTTATGGCCTTCATCCCCTACACTTTTTTTCTGACACTTGGCCACTACACTTTAATTTATGACACTTTTGTCCACTACACTTTTTTTCCATTTTTTTTTTTTTTGTCCGACACTTTCGCCATCACTACTGTCTTATAACTTCTGTAAAAACACATTAGCAACAATAATTAGTTTTAAATATTGAATTAGAATAATTCATTGATATTAACATTTGATACCAGGACTTGAGAGAAATATTGACCAAACCTTCGTTTCCTATGGTAGCACGCTTGCCCCGTCAACTCAGGAACACAACTAACCAGCCCAAATAACCGTTATACACCCAAGTGTACAAGGGTTGTATATTCTCTAGGACCAGCTAAACACATCTGTAGAGCTTTAGTAGAATTTCCTACTCAGTAATAATTACTGAGGAGGTTCGCACACAGTGGCTGAGTTGAAGAGTTGACTTTAACCATCACCAGCTTCCTAGCTGTCTTTCCAAAAGGAGATATACCGGGCCACCCAATCACGAACCGTAACACCCCACACAAGTTATAATTGGGAATAAACGCATTATTTTATATAGGAAGTTATTGATTCTGGACTGTGTAAGTTCCAGTTTAATTAAAGAAATTGGGAAATTTGATACTGTTTTAATACATTTTGTCAGTGCTTCCTCCGACCGGCTTCAAACCTTAAACACCGATGACTTTCAAAATGCAACCAGTGAGTGGCATCAAACTTAGTGCTGGTGTATTCTTGGATATTGGTCTCTGAACTAACTAGAGACTACTACATCTGATTGGCTTTAAACATACAAAGCGGGCGATTCATACTTAGTTGAAGGTTTGAATTGGTTTTGGAGTGTAAATGCCAATTTGTCATGTTTATTTCAGAAATTGGGATTTTAGTTTGTGAGATAGCAAATGAATATCTAATTGGCTTTAGGTTTTCTGAGCTTTTATTTAAATGCATTATAAACTTATGCTGCGTGGGTTGAGGTACAGGGGGTTCGACTTTTAATATGCAGCGCTGTATAACCCCTGTGGTTTAGCGCTTCTATTTGATTATAATAATAATAATCGACTTGTAATATACGTACACACCGTTCTGGGATACCGCATCGATCGAAACTCATTTAGTTTTTTCAAGCTTTCAGCACAAGCGTTGCTGAAAGTTATCAGTGACCAATCAACGTGAAGAGCCTTTCGAAGAGGCTATAACTCTCTCTCTATTCTAGAAAACAGTCTTTGAGAGAGAAAGTCTTCTGGCATCAATGACTTTTACCATAGAAACAATAAGTAATTTTAAACGGATAAGTACCACAGTGGCTGATCGTAACAAGTGAAGTTCTACTATTTTAAGTTATTGATATAATGTTTTTATCTGAATTTACATGAAACTTCACGAAACTTAACATCAAAATTTGAAATGTCACTATCGACTGAAACTTTAGAAAACTAATCACATTCCTGGAATGTGTATGTTAATTTATTTGGAAGAATCACCTTACACGGTTCTAAATCAAAGGATGTACTACTCAACTATGGAGAGACCTGGTCAAAGAGTGGTACATAAACAAGTATGGGGTATAAATAGTAGAGGGGACTAGGTTGTATTAAAATGTAAAAATATTACAATACACGCGCGCACGCACACACAAACAGGCCAAGTGTTAATCGACAAGTGCCTATGACGAAATGTTAACGCGCGCGCAACATTCCTACATCGTAAGCCAACGTAGACAATTTGCACGTAAATACCAGCAAACAGACACGAAGTCAGTTCAAACAGTTTTAAAAGTGTCTGCTCGTGAAACATTTTACAAACAGCTTCCCTCCCTGCCATTACGATGCAAAATAACACACCAGGACAAAAAGAGAGGCGTATTTCCCAATCTCTCCAGCTTCCAAGTTTGAGTGTTTGATCTGCATCTCGACAGGAAAAATTTCAATCGAAAAATTCACCTGAGTATTGACCAACGAGTTCAAAGTTAAATATCACTCCTGGCGAGGCTGGGTCTGACGTGGTGAGTGGGTGGAAGGTGCACTGCAGCAGTCGCTCCTGCTTAAACAGCCTGCGTGGGGATACAGTCTAAGGATGTCATGCTCCTGGAGACCTACGTGAGAGGGAATCCACAAATGCTTAACTATAATCCCTTTCTGAGTTATGCACAAATTAAGGGATTATATTTAAGTTTTTGTGGATTCCCTCTCACATAGGCCTCCAGGAGCATCACAAAGTTGATAGTTAAGCAAGTATTAAATGAAGATTGTGGAAATTAATTTTGATTCCTCAAATTGAACTTTAAAATATATAATCAGAAGAACTACCAAACGAGTTTAAAGAAAATAGAGCAGAACAGATAAGAATTAGCAGATCAGTTGTTTATCATAATGAGACGTGTCAAGTTAATATTTATGGCGAGTAACCAGGTCAGTAGGTTTCAAGATGTTAATTTTAGAGCGGGTAGATTAAGGCTAGGCTATAAGTTTCTCTGGCAGTATGGTTTGTGTAGAGATGTCAGTGCCATCAACTGCAAAGTGTAACAGCGACAGGGCCATAAACTGGAACAGTATTATCTTAAGTGTCCAAACGTTCAACCTTAATTCCATAGCGAACCCTACAGGACGTGGCAAAACATTTCATTGTTAGTGATAAAGATACCTGAAATCTTGAGACTCCACATTTTGCATCTGGAAAAATTAATTATATTTGGAAGAAACTAATCCAATAATGACTAATGTTTTAGTGGTAATAAGAAACAAATGGTGTTGAAATTTTAACTCCATATTGTATTGTGTTCGTAAGCTATATATATTATATATGCTAAATTCGTTTACAGGCGAAATTATTTACAAACATTGTCCCTACGTTCACAGCAGGACTCTAACCTGCAAACTCTGTATCAGAGTCCACAGTACTGGGGTCTGTCTCCATGGTAAAGTACTGTGGACTGAGTTTCACGCTCGAGTCCAGCTGTGGAAGTAGAGACAATATATGTCGTGACAAATAGGTAAAAGATTTTGGCCTGAATAGCAACGCTCATTTTGCAGAATAAGGCAAGCGAAAATTTGTGTATGCAGTAATTTCGCCAAAATCATTCTGAACTTAACGAAAAAAATATAGGTCATCGTGTTTATTATTAAATTATTGTATACTTTAATATATATTTAGTTGGATTAGGCTAAATTAATTGCTCTTGTTATAATAAGGGTAGGCAAGTTTCTAATTTTCTTTTGGTACAAAAGAAATTTTTACATTAACATAAATGAAAAAAAATATATCTTTAAAACGAATGAATTTTTTTTAGAAAGGACTTAATTTTAAATGAGTTCTTCCTAATTGACTAGTTTTATTTATTCGGCACGACATATATTGTCAGGGGAACGCCTTCCGCCTGAACAAAAAGAATGGAAAAATAAATAAATGACTAGGAATAATGAAAAAAATTTCCTAAGGATTTTAATTAAAAAAATAAAAAGTGGCCGTTGTAGTTTCAGTATGATGTTGGGAGAGGAGTAGCTAATGCCCAGGATAGTCTTATGTTTTTAGAAGACAAGGTGTTTGTTATCCTGGGTGGAAATTTGGTCATTACTTGGGTGTAGCACCACAATTCAGAGGTGAGGAATCGTAATGTCCCACTACGGCCTGTAGACAGCGATCTTGCTCCAGTTTACTACCGGCAACTCTGGTTGACCAGGCCAGCAACAGAGCTGACAAAGAAAATAACAGTGGTTACATAATAGTTAGATAAGTATAACATTGAAGAAAGATAAAGGGTGGTATTTAACTTAAGTGTCATTACTGGTAACCAAGAAAATCAGAAACAATGAATAGAAATACTTCTGGTAGATTACCTTACCTGATCAGGAGAACAGTGGAGGTGAAGTGATTCTCCAAACTTCAACCCACACCAGGTAAGGTTAATACTACCAAGAGTAGAAATTAAAGCAGATCAGACCCGAGGAAATGGAATTTAGCCTCAGCCCGCTAGATGGTAGTGCGGGCAGTAACACAAGGGAGAATATTTGGATTTCTTCCCACTTCCCCTACCACCCCCCATCTTTTCACTTTTTTTTACCAATATGTATATTTTATTACATAATATGGTACAAAAGATTTAAGAGATACAATGTTGATATAAAGATGGCATATACAGTACATGAGGTGTGAGAGATACATGTCTAGTACATATTGTTACATGTTTGTCACTGATTATAATGCGAAAATCTCAGCAAGGTCCTCAGAGCTGGGGCGCTTGCCAAAAATACAGCATGCATTACCTCTCTGAACAGCAGCGCTGAGTCGCTGGAACAGAAAACTAGATGTCCTGGGATCCCTAGTTACCCTGTTGAGTCTTTTGCTCAGCTCCTTGAGAAACTTAGATGCACTCTTTTCCCATGAGCCAAGGGTCTCCGAGCCTATGGGAACAAACATATAATGATGGGCAATTTCTCCATATTTTCTCGACTTTTGGGACTCGCTGAAGCTGGCAGCTGCCCCTCCTTCCTCCCTGGTGTATTGTAGATAGGTATCAGCCAAGGTAGATGCACATGTGTAGTCCCACACCACTTACTTGCCGTTTGTCCAGGCTTGAAGGGTGATACCATCTGTACGCTTTTGGATGCCATCAAATTTGCATTGTTGGGGTGGCTCCCTTACTGCTGGGCATCCGGCTGTTGTGAGGCTCCTCTTGATAATGTTACTAACCTCTTCATGTCTTTCAATCTTTCCCTCGGATTTACGACACAAAAGACCATGGTACCCGAATCGGTCTGCTGCTTCACTGCCACAAATACACCTGTTTTCGGCGAGAATAGGGGCGGCAAGTCGAAGGGCAACACCAATGCGGATGGTATGTGGGTCTAGGCGTGTGCCAAGGTTGGAGTTGGGAACAGCCAGCAGAAAGTCCCCTGCATGAGGAGCTCTCACTGCCAGGAGGCGGGCTCTATCCTTCCCTGACACACTGAAGCATTGCTGAGGCAATATTCTCTACTATGGGTCATCCCAGTGCGACTGTTTGTAGTTGTTGGGGGAAGCAGGCCTTGTTTCAGAGCCCGTTAGATTATCCCAGATCCTGGCTCCGTCAACGATCTTTTGGTCATGGATTTAAATCTTGTCCCTAAGATGTTCAGGGATAATCGCTGCTACAAGCCCTCTGGATGCAATGCATGAAGACAGGAAAGCAGGTAGTGCAATCTGAGATGACTTGCGGACACCAGTGCCTCCTAGTCTGACTGGGAGTGTAGCTTGGTCCCACTGCCCATCTTCTAGAGTAAGGTTAAGTACTTTAGTAAAGATCTGCCTCAGGATGCTGTCATATTCGTGCAGTATAGGGTTATATGAAGGAGTACATCTTAGGAAATATGTCACCCTGAGCAGACTCGAGCATTTTGTGAGAAGGTACAAGGCATCATGGGTGTCAAGATTGCCTATTCGTTGTTCCATTCTTCTCAATTCTTCCATTTTCTTCCTGAGAATTGTGTCAATGGCATCGCTTCCCAGAGGTGCTCCAAGCAAGACACTGTGTGTGTGTAACTATAAGTTGATTTACATTAACCTATTATAAAATGATCTAATCTAACGTAACCTTAGAAACTAACCTAGTCTAGTCTAACATAACTTAACCTAACCTAGCTGTAAACTAACCAAAGTTAATCATGAATAATTTAGCACTCTTATAATTTATATGTGGAGAAATTGAAGAATTGTAATCCTTTCGAAAACGCCTATTCTACTTGGAGGACAGGCTCAGTAACAAAAGATTAGAGGTGATGTCTCTTTTGTGTGTGTGTTTGCTAATATGTTTCTGTAACTACCTGAATGCGTTTATATGTTTAATTAAAATGTACTTCACTGTTTAAAAATAACTTACGTAACTAGGTTAGGTTAGGTAAGGTTCGTCAGGACACCGGACAAGTGTTTCCTGACGCAGGTCTTAGTCAGATGATGACCCGCCGTTGGAGCTTTGGTCACCTGACCTAGGCCTTCCGCTGGCTTACTGGTCCATGTAACTAGAGCTCTCTGCCTTTCCGTCTGTCTTTGTCCGCGTGCCTGTCTTCCCATCAGTCCCCTTCAACCTGAAGAAACAAACAAATCTGACACGTGTTGTATTGCCAGTCCCAGTATGTTACTCATGCCAACACACTGACAAAAAAATAATCATTTGTCGGCCTTGGTTTTGGTCCAACTGCCTATTATATGGGATTAAATTTTATTGCTGTGTAATTAAACCCATTTTTTTTACACCATAATCGCTTTGAGCCACTACAATTTTTTTATTTAATATCTATTCATGGATTTCTTTTTTATTTCATGCATTAGAACTAACATGAAAACTTGTATGGTCGAATACTAATTTTACTTAAAAAAGCAAGAAAGAGTATTGAGAAATGCGTTATTTTTATATATTTTCTGGTAGGAATTAGGTTGCACATGACTTATGCAGTTTACTCGTCAAGGCCATTTATGGTGCCCCTGTCTGTGGGGCAGGATAAAATATCTCGTACGAAATGATGGTTATGGTAATGGTGGTGATTATGGTTATGGTAATGGTGGTGATTATGGTTATGATTATGGTGGTGGGGATAGTGATAGTGGTGACAATTGTCATTACGGTGGTGACGATGTTGGTGATTGTGGTGGGAATGGGTGTGGTGTGAGGATGGTGGTTATAAGTCTGATAATAAGACACTGATTGCACAGGAGTCTACTTGTACAGCGTTTTTAAAGTAATAGTGATTACCACCAGCAAGTATATTAGAAAAACACGTCTACTTAGGTTCATGGATGTATTGTTTGAGGTTCCTAGATTTCCCCCACGTCTAGTTCTACATACTCTGTTACCTGTTCTTTTTTGTTAATAGGTTCTTAATGGTGTTGGAAGTTATGTTGGCTATGCGGGACTTTTAGCAATAAAGTTGAAGACGTTCTCAGAAACTTGTCCACTGGAAGAACAATGCACCTGTCAGGGGTTTGACTTTGTCTAGTGGTGTGGAAGATCTTAATAGCCTTTCTTCTACAATCGTTGATGAAGTGTGCTGGGAAGTGCAGCTTGGATAAGGTCCTACGTATTTAATTACATTCTTTGAAGGTTTTCACAAAATAATGAAAACATTCACATTCATTTAATAGATATCTTGCCAGATATTGAAGAATCTTTCTTCTCTTTTCTCCATGTTCCCTGCTAAACTAGGGTTAGAGAGAAACGGACAGAACCGGAGATAGCGTTGAGGGCTCGTCAAAAGCCTCTTCAAGTTGATTGGTCACTGACAATTTTCAGCAATCACTCCTGTCCATTGTTCAACCATTGTCCTGAAATCTTAATAAAAATAAGCTTCATGGTGAGTACTCGACTATTTGTAGCTGCAGAGTTCAAGTTTCAGCTCCTGGCCTCATGCCTTAACTAGCTGAATTTACTCATATTTCGTATACCTGTTATTTAACCTGTGTATGGAGCCTTCAAGAACTTTCCTTCATCCATATTATTTCACTTTTTGTACACTTTGAGGCTGAAGATTAACTTTTTACCATCCTTATTGCTCACTTTATACTTTAAGCCTCATCCGCACCTCTTGTTCCTATTTCTCGCCTCTTGAACAGTTGTCTACGTAATCTTGCCTCCACTGTCCATCTATCTTCTAACGTCATTTGTTTTCTTTCACTTATTGACACTTGGTATTTCAAATTGCTGAGTTTATGCTCTATTAGTGTCTTGTTACTTACTCCAAGATGGACTCCCCCTCAAGGGAGGTTCCTTGACGCTGGTGAGGGGCTCTTGATCTAGGGAATTGGATCTGCGCTCCAGTTCCCTTAATTGAGCCTGAATACCTTCCATCACCCCCCCCCACATGCGCCGTATATTCCTACGGGTTTAGCGCCCCTCCATGATTCTAAAAAAATAAATCCAAGATGGACTTGACATGTGTTGTATTTAAGATAATGAAAGATTATTTTGAGGTTCGTAAAAGCTAATCTTAGATTCGCATAACGGCTGTTCGCCGCAGAAGTTATTCAGTTGATATGCTTCTCCGGTACTAGTATGTACGAGACTATATTCACCTCCAAGTCCATGAGACACACTTGCGGTCTCTGATTTTCCAGTCTGTACTCTGCTTCCTTTTCATCACTTTGCCAAGTTTACTACTTTGCATTTGTTAGGTCATGTCATTCACTTAGACCAGAAACCGTAGCCTGACCCACTTATTACACTTGCCCTAGGTAATACATCTTTTTCGGACCATCTCTCTCTCTCTCTCTGTTTACATCCCGTAGGTATTCCATGATATTTATATTGCCCTCCCAGTTAATCCTGCCTGCTCCTATAGTTTTTTGGCCCAACCTTTTGTGCGATGAAGTGATAAATGCCTTTTTGCAAGTCATCCTTCCCACTCTCTCCCGCTCCGGCTCCATTTACTTATCCTACCGTAGAATTCCAATAGTTAAACAGTATATCCAACTCCGTGTATCTGCTGGTCTGTGTTTATGAAATCGCTTCTCGCCTGAATATCTTAGATCCTTAGATAATATGCAAGACAATGTATTTGTTGAGTACCGGTTGTTAAAGGCACTTGTCGATAGACACTTCACCTTCAAACTTTCCCCTCCCTCTCTCTCTTCCCTTCCCTCTCTCTCCTTCACCTCCCCCTGCCCCTTTTTTGTATGTGTGTATCTGTATGTATGTATATTTGCGTGAGATGTATGTATGCGCGTGCGTATATCCTGACGGATTAAAGCGCACATAACAGGACCATACCACTCATTATGAGGGCCGGATAATAATACCAATCACAGCAGCCAACCCGTATTCCAGTCTGATCCGTAACTACCACGTCCAACCATCACTGGTGTTCTAATAGCGTATACGCTTATCAAGTCACCATGACAACCGACGGGCAGTTAGTCATACACAACACGACTGTCAATAAACGAGTTAACTACGGGGAAAATATTGATTCGCCCTGCTATGTCAGGAACTGGCTACTTTACCTGACAGGTCAGGAACCCTTCTGTATTTGACATCAAGAATCGTGTTTGCTCTACTTTGCAGGTCATGGATCATCTGCAGCACTTGGCAGGTCATGGATCATCTGCAGCACTTGGCAGGTCATGGATCATCTGCAGCACTTGGCAGGTCATGGATCATCTGCAGCACTTGGCAGGTCATGGATCATCTGCAGCACTTGGCAGGTCATGGATCATCTGTAGCACTTGGCAGGTCATGAATCATCTGCAGCACTTGGCAGGTCATGAATCATCTGCAGCACTTGGCAGGTCATGAATCATCTGCAGCACTTGGCAGGTCAGGTATCATCTGCTTTATTTGGCAGTTCAGGTATCATCTGCTTTATTTGGCAGTTCAGGTATCATCTGCTTTATTTGGCAGTTCAGGTATCATCTGCTTTATTTGGCAGTTCAGGTATCATCTGCTTTATTTGGCAGTTCAGGTATCATCTGCTTTATTTGGCAGTTCAGGTATCATCTGCTTTATTTGGCAGTTCAGGTATCATCTGCTTTATTTGGCAGTTCAGGTATCATCTGCTTTATTTGGCAGGTCAGAAATCATCTGCTTTATTTGGCAGGTCAGAAATCATCTGCTTTATTTGGCAGGTCAGAAATCATCTGCTGCCGTCACTTGGCATATTCCGTATTTCTCCTACATTGTTGCGTCCCTTGCCTGAATCCAAGGTGTATTTATTATATGTATATATTTTTATTTTCACTTATTATATTGTCTATATCTTCATTAATAGGTAAAATGAAGAAATCTTGCTTTATAATATTATCTGACCTTATATTATATAGCTATGTATATAGGTAGGATGTGTTTTATTGAATTAAGTCGGCAACTTATGTGCTAACTACTTTAAAGTAGCTAGAGTCAATCGGTCTCTCGGTAGGTGTCCCATGAACCGAGTTGACGTCTGGCTTAGAGGCGTTGCCTGAGTACCAGCCTACCTCTAGTCTTGGAAACATCTCCTCCTTGAAGTTTGATTAGACTCATGTTTTGGTAAGAGACGGTTCCGTTGGTGAAACTGAACCTCTTTCTCGCTACACAGAGTGTCAGTGAAGGACAGAGTTAGTTCTAGACTTAGAGATTTTGATATCTACTAAGGTTGCGAGTTTTTTCTGAGATTATAAAGTCAATCAGTGGATTTAACTATGACCTCTACGTATTACCGTAGTCTTGATTTTAATTGAGCCGAAGTTATACTGGGTAAGAAGGAAATATTAGGACTCCTATAGGGATTATCTCTAGGTTAGCATCTTGGTGGATTATCGTACTCTAAGCCAATGGTTATTCGAGGACGTATATAGTGTAACATTTCCGTCAATGACTGAAACCCCTGGGTAAATGTGGTTACTTACGACTCGTGACAATGGAAATGCCACTTTTAACTAAATGTTCATAAATTGTATTATAAACTTATGGCTTTTATTATTGTACTCAAAAGTACTATTCTGTATTTTTCAACAAGAGTATTTATTTCTTTTAAGACACGTTAATATTAAATTATTAATAATATTAAATTATTTTGTAGGATTATTGTCTCTTGGTTATAATTTATAAAAAGCTTTTTAAGATGGTCTCTTATACTAAATACACAGTCCTGACCGTGACCCAATACCTTGTTACTAAAGAGAAGACTGACAGGCTATATAAGGAGATTTATCCCAAACTATCCCCCCCCCCAGGAAGATTCCTTGACGGTGGTGAGGGGCTCTTGATCTGTGGAATTGGATCTGTGCTCCAAGATATACTTAAGATATACGGAAACCTTGGAATAAAAATATAAATTCCAGCCACCACTATGGTATCCCTCTGAGTGGGTAGTCATTACCATGTACTCCCTTGAATCACTTCTAGGGGCATACCTATTTATAAAATTGCTTCTGTTATAGAGTATTTAAAGTTTAGTTATGTAAAACGACTTGTGACTACTTGCTTAGTTTATTGAATGATAATTAAAGACTTGAAATTAACAATCTAACCTAAAATTGTCAGTGACTTAGCGTGTTTGCTCCAGTTTTCCTCTCACACTAATATACAATGCATATCTTTTCGACGAATAGTTAAGTTTATTTAATATAAAAATCATCCGAGTCAGAATTAATAACGAAATTGAATGAAAACGTTTTATCAAAATTCACCGCCATCTGCATTGGTTCGGAATGTAAGACATTGAATCCTTCGAACACAGAGCATATTAATCTGTAGTCTTGTAGCATAAATACATGAATGTTAAGTAGTACTTTGAGTGATTATTATTAATAATTAGCAACGATTGCCTAGAGAGTGGCCGAGGTCTCAGCTTTATTAAGTGGTTCATCAAAAGCTCCGGAGATCCGTACTAGAATTTTTCCGAACACCTCGTTAGTGTCAGCCACATTGACTGCACGAGGGTCATCAGCTTGTACTACTCTTAATTAACAACCAAACGTAACTATGTCGAGAGGTATATATCTCTGAACTTAAACACTTAGATATGTGTTTATAGGTCCCATTTTAATTATTAAAGTACCCTTGACTGGTGGTGTAAAGGCTGTTAACGTGCCGCCTTAATGGCTCTTGTATGGCCGTTAGTCTTCATCTAACCAACAATTATAGTTGAATTACATGAAATTTACTAAGATAAAGCATATATAAACAACAGATATACACTTGTGTGTACAGACCCCACTTCTTTATGCTAGTTATTCATGTAGTTAAAGTGTAGGTGAGATTTTGGGAGTGTGCTTGTGTTTGTACTCGCCTATGCGCCTATTTCTGATTGCAGGTGTCGATTTACTACTGTGTCCATTTTTTTTTTTTTTTGCACTGCTATTTTGAAAGTGCTTGAACTAGTCCAAGTAGCTAGTGTTAATATTGCAGAGTTTGTCTATAATTAAGCTCTTATAAATGTCTTCAAAGCTTCTTAGTGTTGTTAATATTTATGCACAAGTGTTTGTACAGCAGATGTTGATAGCAAAAATTTTTTAACTAAAGTGTTTCGGACGAAAAGGTTTGCGGGCAAGTGTGTTGCTCAGGAAAGTGTTAACAAAAATGGTGTTTCCGAAAAAAGTTCGTCTATTGAGTTTTGACGGAAGTTTTGCGACAAAAGTGTTTCAAATAAAAGTGCTTACGTGAAGCCCAGCGCCACATAGACCCCAGCGCGGACCCAAGCGCCACCTGGACACCAGCGTGGGCCCAAGCGCCACCTGGACCCCAGCGCCACCTGGATCCCAGCGGGGGCCCCAGAGTCATCATGCAATATCTACCGTCAGATTAAGGTGAGTTTTATTTAAAATGTTGAGATAATTATTTTAGTTTAACTGTGCCTTGAGAATTATTTATTTGGCATAACCAAATAATTGTTTAATTCATGAAAGATAATATAGATGATAATATTGAGGATACCTGTAAAAGATGCGCGGAAGCAAGGGTATTACTGGGGATACTTCATGAGTCATACAGCGCCAAGAGACGGTGTATTATTGCTAGCCTTGCACCCCTCAAGGGAGGTTCGTTGACGCTGGTGAGGGGCTCTTGATCTAAGGAATTGGATCCGTGCTCCAGTTCCCTGAATTGAGCCTGAATGCCTTCCATTACCCCTCCCCCACAGACGTATAAAACCTACGGGTTTAGCGCTCCCCATAATAATAATGTTTACCTTGCAGGTAAGTGAGAATTAACAGCGCCTCGTGGGACAGTTGACACACCATAAGTTAGGTAAGTACATGATTTATACCTGTTTTTATTGACGTCGTTTTCCACCAGAAGCACGTAGCCCGCTTACGAATGTTCATAACGAGGATTAAAAACTTCATTTGCCTATCCAGCAGTAACAATGAGATCATTTTCATTCATCATTACCCAGGTCCGAAGTCCCCAACGTCGCCAAGAAGTCATAAATATTCCCAAATTCCTTCCCAGTGACCGTGGAAATCAAAGACCCTATATTCTTGCCTTGACCCGAGAGGACATCATATTTCAGTTTTGGTTGTGTTATATCAGAACTATCCATTCATGATTACGAGTGATGTACTGTATCCTTTCTCACCTGAATGTCGAGGATTACATCAAAAACCTTCTTCTGCTAATGAGAACGTTAACTTCAGAAAACCGAGACCACCAGTACTCGACCTGATCTTTAAAAAAGTGGTTGTTGCTACTTAACACCCAAGGTAAGCGCAATACGCTGGTTACAAATCTGACCAACATTTTTCTGGAGACACCACCTTCGTTCCCTCCTTCCCGAGATACCAGTCTCTGAGAATTGGCTGGCTGGCAACGTTTGAATATGGTATATCTCTTAGGATCAAGCCGTACGTACATAGGAAATATTGCAGTAAATCTACGAAACAGCCTTTACAGTTCTTCGTGTTGGCATTGAAAATTTACTGTTTTTCATGTTGGGGCCTTGGGTCATTTATAGTCCTTCAGAAGGCCCTCAACCCAATTTTTAGTTGCGACGCTAAGTTTAGGAACCCATAGCTATGATCTTTAGAGTTATGCTCTTTTTTTTCCAACACCCATTTCAAGATCATACACTATAACGTCCCTGTTGCTATGTTTATTCTGAAAAAAAAGTCCGGCGTGAAATCTAAAATAAAATCACTGGTGAGGTAATTTGAGATTCTTTGTATTACTATTTTAGTAATACAAAGAAACTCTACCACACCAGTGATTTTATTTTATGTGACTATGGTGGAACTCTGTGTTGTTTATTTTTTGGCACAAACTGGCTCACATAATAGTTTACATGAATGTCCGCTGAACTGTTGACTTTGTTAAACTTTGCTTTATTAACTTGTCAGGGCAGAAAAATGAAACGTTACTATACATACAGTTTGTAAACGGAAGCATTAGCGAAATATAATCAAGCTTGTGTAATCTTGAAACTTTGGTTCAAAATATTGACCTATGTTAAAGTTTTGTGTATGATTTTAAGTTGTCGAAAAAATGGATCATTATACTGTGGCATGCGAAGAGTACGTTACATCTACAAAATATTACCCTGCTCACACTCCAACAGCTCGTCTCCACTCAGCAGAAATTTCTGCTGGTTTGCTTTTTCTCTGCGCTGCCTAGTTGAGAGTTTGCTGATTTAGTTATGATCAGGTGCAACAGGCCCATTAGACTACGACCTGTGTTCGTAATATTTACCAAGTGATATTTTTCCTTAATAATCATCCAACATCTCTTTTGGAAAATAGTGACCAAAATAGTTGAAAGGCATATAAATACAATTTTCTTCCATCATGTTATACACATTGTGTTGAAATATTGTTGGAAATATGCAACAGATGGAGTGGCTCTCGACAGTAATATATTTTAAATTATTTTATTTCTTCAGAGTTGGAATTAGTCCTCTTTCACTTATGGCTTCAAATTGTTTGTTTAGACTTGAAAAAATTTGTCTACTAAAGGAGTTTCTGTATTGCATTATCAAAGCAAATATGCCAAATCAGACTTTTTTCTTTAGAAGTAAAAAAAATATTTTAAGCTTATAAACCCTTGTTAGAACTCTGCCCTGATAAAAACCACCTAGCTTCAGTGTGATTCAGTAACTGAGGGAGAGAAGATGCAATTTCTCTGCACCTCAAACAGGCAAGTGTTCATTGAGGTTCATTTAATGATATAAATAATTCTTGCCACTTTTTTCACAATCCAAGTAATATTATTACTTGCTTCCTATAATTTTCTCACTACTCTTTCTTCCAGACATATTTGCTGCACGACCATTTGTAGAGCCTGTACAATTATCCGACTCCAGTTTATGTTTTCCAAATTCACATTCATGTAGCCCTCTACATATCTCTAAGCTTTCATAAGCTCTTATTGCTTATCTCTTATTATGTTATCACTTACTATAACCAAATTGACTTAGAGAATGTTTTTCGGCAGCTCTCATAGGACGTTTTCTATTTTGCAGTGCTGTACTAGCCTATTTGTGGTTACAGGAGTAGATTCATAGCTCCTGGCCCCGCCTCTTCACTAGTCGCTACTAGGGCCACACTCTTCCTGTTCCATGAGCTTTATCATACCTCTTCTTAAAGTTGTGTGGATCCTGCCTCCACTACATCTCTCCAGATTGTTCCTCTTCTGACAACTCTGTGACTGAAGAAATGCTTCCTAACATCCCTGTGACTCATCTGAGTCTTCAACTTCCAGCTGTGAACCCTTGTTGCTGTGCCACATCTCTGAAACATTGTCCCTAGCCATTCCTCTCAGTATTTTATATGTTACCATGTCTCTCCTATCCCTCCTGTCTTAGTGTTGTCAGGTTGGGTTCCCTTTACCTCTCCTCGTAAGAATCCCCTCAGCTTTGGGACTAGTCTTGTTGCAAACTTTTGCACTTTCTCTAATTTCTTGACCTGTTTGACCGGGTGTGAGTTCCATACTTGTGCTGCATATAGGCCTGACGTATATGGTGTACAGTGTCGTGAATGATTCTTTACTTAGATGTTGAAACGTTATTCTCGGGTTTGCCAGGCGCCCGTATGCTGCAGCAGTTATTTTATTGATGTGCTCCTTAGGAGATTTGCACAGTATTCTCACCACGAGCCTTTTTCTTGAATGAGTTTTGCAGTCTCTGACCTCTTAAGTCTGTAGTCAGAATGATTATGAATGAGTTTTGCATGTTTTGTTTGCCTCATTTTAGTTTTTTTGAATGAGTTCAGTTTTACTTTGCAAGGATTTAATTACAAGTAACACATTGTGGTTTAGTGTCTTTGGTTTCCCTTTCACAGATGATAGTCATACTTCAAAAATCATTATACTACCTTGTCCACAAATTACAGTAAGTTTTAATGGAGGAAGAGAAGGGGCATACATAGGAGAATGACATACCACAGGCCTCTCCCTTCGTACAGACAATTGCTGTTTTAGGTCTGTTTTTTGTTTTCAAATCCCAATTAGGCTGATGAGAATCTGCTTTCACTTTTTCTGAGAACAGATAGATCCATTCCTGGGGCTGATTGAAGTATGTTCTGACTAAAGTTATAGCAATATACTTCTCCACAGTAAAAAAAAAAAACTGCAGCAGACTCATTTCCTTAGTGACTTCTTGGGTCGTCCATACAGATACGTCCTTGTGAAGTGGCGGGTCTGGTGGGCCGTACAAGTTATACAGGGTTCGGCAGGACGTGGGTCTCTGGTACTCCAACAAGAATCGTTACTTTTAGACGAATCTTTGATTGAATATCAGGTGCACACATTTCACCCATAGTTTGCTGGTGCTGCTGCTCTCTTGTGCTTATAGCTGTGGAACACTTTCTGTATGTTTGCCCATCTTTTAGGTCTTTCTGCCTTCATCTTTGTGTTTATATTTTTAGCTGGAGGTCCTTTAGTGTCTTCGAGGATGTTTTTAATTGGTGTGTTTTAACGTTTAATAATTTAAAAAAAAATTACTGATGCTGGTTATTTTAATTGGATATGAAAGTGTATTGTGCTAATTATTCGTGTTCTTAGTTTTTATTGCTTGTAAATTTTGTCATTTTTTTTATTGTGTTTGGTGTATATTTTGATGCCAAGAGCACTGAGTGATCTACAGTCAAAGCGCTCTGTGAATATCACAAGTGCTGCTACAGTAAAAAACAAACAGGGGCATGATCCACCGCGAAACCTGGTTAGGGACCGGGAGCGTTGACCCCCGGAACAACCTCCAGGTAGACTCCGGGTACACTTTCCTATATACATGCTGTATAACCACTCGTAAATGAAATTCCCATGTTACCTTACCTATTCTTTCATACATTCTGAGCAAAGAATTCCTCAATTCTTTAAGTGTTTGACAATGAGCGTATTTCAGTTTAATAGGCATCACTTATACAAAGAATTCTAGTTGGGATAACTTCTAGTTCTTTAGCCTCCACATCCTATGCGACTAGTTCATTCCCTGGTATTTCATCTGCTGGGAAATCTTTGGTTGCTAAGTCATCGACCATTTCATCAACTGATGTTAAATATATACATGTCATTAATTTTAACTTAATTTTCTAACGAATTTGAAGAATGGCTTCCACTGAGAGAATAATGAAGCAATTTTCGAGGATAAACCAGCAAACTCTGAGGACATTGTTAATGAGGAAACTTTGGGGCCCCTAAGATCTTAATCACTCGTATACATTGGGTACATGTGTGTATGGGTGTATAAATATTATCAGACCCTGGCCTCCAGAGTCTACATATTTACTCTTGAAACTGTATACAGCTTTTGCCTACATTATCTCTCCATCTCACAAAGAGTGCTGTTGAAGAAAGTACTTCCTAAAGTTCTGCGGCTCACTGGGTCTCCTCTCATTTTTAAGACCTTTCCCTATCTATTTTAATTCGGATTGTGCAAGAAACTTAAGACACATGTGCAACATCTGGGTATCTTTATTGTAGACGTTTCGCTATCCAGTGGCTTTATCAATACAGATTCTATGACATAACTTCATGTCCTAGAATTTGTATTGATAACGCCACTGGATGGTGAAACGTCTACAATAAAGATACCCAGATGTTGCACTAATTCGGATTATTGAGCATATGATCAGTACCACCACTGATCTTATTTTCAGTGTTAGTGTTTCTTAGCTCTCTCCGCATAGTTCATTTCCCTCAGTTATGGAACTATTTTATTTTATTAACACATCGGCCGTTTCCCACCAAGGCAGGGTGGCCCGAAAAAGAAAAACTTTCATCATCATTCACTCCATCACTGTCTTGCCAGAGGCATGCTTACACTACAGTTATAAAACTGCAACATTTAACATCCCTCCTTCAGAGTGCAGGCACTGTACTTCCCATCTCCAGGAATAAAGTCCGTCCTGCCGGTTTCCCTGAATCCCTTCATAAATGATACTTTGCTTCCACTCCAACAGCACGTCAAGTATTAAAACCCATTTGTCTCCATTCATTCCTATCAAATACGCTCATGCATGCTTGCTGGAAGTCCAAGCCCCTCGCACACAAAACCTCCTTTATCCCCTCCCTCCAACCTTACATAGGCCGAACCCCTACTCCGCCTTCCCTCCACTACAGATTTATACACTCTCGAAGTCATTCTACTTTGTTCCAGCCTCTCTACATGTCCAAACCACCTCAACCCCTCCTTAGCCCTCTGGATAATAGTCTTGGTAATCCCGCACCTCCTCCTAATTTCCAAACTACGAATTCGCTGCATTATATTCACACCACACATTGATCTCAGACATGACATCTCCATTGCCTCCAGCCTTCTCCTTGTTGCAACATTCACCACACATGCTTCACACCCATATAAGTGTTGGTATAACTATACTCTCATACATTCACCTCTTTGCTTCCACGGACAAAGTTCTTTGTCTCCACAGACTCCTAAGTGCACCACTTACCTTTTACCCTCATCAATTCTATGATTCACCTCATTCCTTCATAGACCCATCTGGTGACACGTCCACTCCTAAATATCTGAATAAATTCACCTCCTCCATACTCACTCTCTCCCTCCAATTTGATTTCCACTCTTTCATCACCTAATCTTTTTGTTATCCTCATCACCTTACTCTTTCCTATATTCACTTTCAATTTCCTTCTTTTACATACCCTACCACTCATCCACCAACCTCTGCAACTTCTCTTCAGAATCTCTCAAAAGCACAGTGTCATCAGCAAAGAGCAACTGTGACAACTCCCACTTTGTGTTAGATTCTTTATCTTTTAACCCCACACCTCTTGCCAACACCCGCGCATTCACTTCTCTTACAACCCCATCTATAAATATATTGAACAGCCATGGTGACATCACGTTTGGCTCTTCATTAGTTTCATTATATGCCTGACTGTGTGTATATTCGGGGAGGGGGGTGTTCTGTTTGCTGTGGGCGTATAAATAAACTGTGTTGGTTTACAGATGAGGCCTGAAACAAGGTCAAAATTATCAATTATTAGTAAAGAAAATCATTTAAATTTTAAGAACACAAGAAAAGGAGCACTGCAGCAGGCCTACTGGCCCATTTTAGGCATGTCCAAATCACCTATTGGCCCTAATCTGGTCATGTCCAAGTTACATCCAATTATTATCATAGCCTTAGACGTCACCTCACTATAAGAGTACTCTCTTCCCTCTACCTAGCTGGACATTGGTAAACTTGATTGGTTTTCAAAACAAGCTGGTAGAAATATGATTATAGTCCAGAAACTAACTGAAATCGAATTGGAAACTAACTCTGCACTCGGGGAGTTTAGAACTTTGGACTATTGGATTGCAAGACCGGTACGCTAAGCAATCATTTGCTGGAGCAGATCAGTGTGTACTCACCTAATTGTACTCACCTAATTGTGGTTGCAGGGGTCGAGACTCAGCTCCTGGCCCCGCCTCTTCGCTGTCTGCTACTGGGTCTCTGCTCTCCCTGCTCCATGAGCTTTATCATACCTTGTCTTAAAACTATGTATGGTTCCTGCCTCCACTATATCTTTCTCTAGTCCATTCCACTTCCTGACTACTCTGTGGCTGAAGAAATGTTTCCTGACATCCCTTTGACTCATCTGAGTCTTCAGCTTCCAGTTGTGTCCCCTTGTTTCTGTGTTCCCTCTCTGAAACAACCTGTCACTATCTACCTTGTCAATTCCCGCAGTATTTTGTATGTCGTTATCATGTCTCCTCTGACCCTTCTTTCCTCCAGTGTTGTTAGTCCTATTTCCCTCAACCTTTCTTCATAAGACAGACCCCTGAGTTGTGGAACTAACCTTGTCGCAAACCTTTGCACTTTCTCTAGTTTCTTGACGTGCTTGACCAGGTGTGGGTTCCAGACTGGTGCTGCATACTCTAGTATGGGCCTGACGTATACGGTATACAGTGTCTTGAACGATTCCTTGTTAAGGTAACGGAACGCTAATCTTAGGTTTGCCAGTCGCCCATATGCTGCCGCGGTTATCTGGTTGATGTGTGCTTCCGGAGACGTGCTTGGTGTTATACTCACCCCAAGGTCTTTCTCCTTTGATGAGGTTTGTAGCCTTTGTCCACCTAGCCTGTACTCTGTCAGCGGTCTTCTTTGCCCTTCTCCGATCTTCATGACTTTGCATTTGGTGGGGTTAAATTCGAGAAGCCAGTTGCTAGACCAGATGTCAAGCTTGTCCAGGTCACTTTGAAGTCCTGCTTGGTCTTCATCCGATGTGATTCTCCTCATTAATTTCACATCATCTGCGAAAAGAGACACTTCTGAGTCTATCCCATCCGTCATGTCATTCACATATAGCAAGAATAGCACTGGTCCTAGGACTGACCCCTGCGGTACACCACTCGTCACAGGCGCCCACTGTGATACCTCATCACGCACCATGACCCGTTGTTGCCTCCCTGTGAGGTATTCCCTGATCCATTCCAGTGCCCTTCCTGTGTGTGTGTGTGTGTGTGTGTGAGAGAGAGAGAGAGACACACACACACACACACACAGGGACGATAGAAGTGAGGGAGCCGGTGAGTACACATTAGTACTTACGAGGGTTCATGTGTGAGGGAGTGTATATATTACGTTTACCCCTACTACAACTACCACCATCGGTACCGCTCATCACTTTCCGCACTACCAGAACCCCCTCCGCAGTTGCCGCAACACTACCGGCGGTGACAGTGCGACAAAACTTTGAGGAGGAAGTTAAACGACGCCAGACAATGTCCGTTGACACGTCCAAGAAGTTGTGTCGTGAAGAAGCTGCCGCTGATATCCCTGACGGCTTGACCCAGGATCTGCAGGCTTTCTTGCCCAGTTTTCCCAGTCTTGCTGCTTCCTGAAGTACACTTGATATATATTATATATATATATATATATATATATATATATATATATATATATATATATATATATATATATATATATTTTATCTATGTCGTGCCGAATAGGTAAAACTTGCGATTTTGGCTTAAATAGCAACGCTCTTGCTGAATAAGGCAAGCTAAAATTTGTATATGCAATAATTTCGCAAAAATCATTCTGAACCTAACGAAAAAATATATTTCACTGTTTATTATTAAATTATTTTAAACTTATCTAAAATATATTTAGTTGGATTAGGCTAAATTAAATTGCGCTTGTTATAAGGAGGTTAGGTAAGTTTTCTAAAGGTTCTTTTGGTACAAAATTATTAATTTTTACATTAACATAAATTAAAAAAATATATATCTTTAAACGTTTAAAGAGGAAATTTTAGAAAGGACTTAATTTTAAATGAGTTCTTGCTGATTGGCCAGTTTTACCTATTCGACACTACATATTGTATATGTATATATATAAGATCATTAGAAGATCTTTGTATATGACACGCACGCATTCAACTACCCACCGGTAAAGCACCAACAAATGGGATTCAACAACACTGTTTTTTCCAGAGTATTCCGGCTTCACATTAACGCTACGTCCTAACAAATAAATTGTAAAAGCACACTGCAACAGCCAAGCATTCCTGGCGTAACTACACCAAATTCTCCGGCGTGTATAGGCCATAAATCACTTACGGGGAAAATCAGATCTCATAAACTGACAGCAATTTTAACTTTAAAATAAGCCTCTATCGGAAAAAAATTATCCCTCGCACTGATTTTGGTTAAAAATAAAATGTATCGGTGAGGCCTGGTGACAGACCGGGCCGCAGGGGCGTTGACCCCTGGAACCTCTCTCTCTCTCTCTCTCTCTCTCTCTCTCTCTCTCTAGGTAAACTTCATGCATTTGTAAGCGAGTTTCAAGTGCTGGTACGACGCTAGGGGTATTTTCTCTTCCTTCTTTCCCCCGAACACCACAACTGAAGCATTCGTTTGATTCTTTTTCATTATTTAACTAAATTGGGTACACCAGCAGTGTTCTGCACCAGTAATCTTCTTGATAGTTACATAAGGGAACAAAAGCTAGCTGCGTTTTCCTGCCATATTCCAGCACACGTGATGGTTATCTTACATAAGGTGATGAAATCTGTGAGCCTTATCTGGGAGACTTCAGTGGAGCGAGGACGATAGCGCCAAGTATTCTACAGTAAACTCAGTTGCTGTGGGAGCTACAAAAGTTTCGTTCCAGCCGAGCTAGAGTTAATATTAATTGGAAATCATCACTCAGGATAGCTTTCGATTTGTTAACTATGGTGAAAGGTGAAAAAACGTAAATGGAAGGGAGAGGTGGAAGCAGAGAAAAATGCACCAGGGAGGAAGGGATGATGGGAGGGAAATTGGTGTAAAAGGGTAACGAAGGAGAGAGAACGGGGAAGCGGGGTATAATATAAACTGGTCCCAGGAACCGACACAACTGTGTGCCATTCAGCCATTGACCCTTTACCCAAAATTGGAGTAAAAGGCAATGACATGGTTTTGGAGGGGATGGGAGGAATGGGTGAGAAGGGGTGAAAAGTGAAGGAAAATAAGGGAAAGGGCTGCACAGTGTGAGGAAGGGGACTGTAGGCTGAGAACAGTTGGTAAGAGGTAGGTATTAACGGGAAAGGGAGTTGATGGAATGGCTGTCGAAGGCGATTGGGGAAAGAAAATTGGAGGGGAAGATGACACGAAAAGGAGACGAGGTGATGCAAGTAGAAGAAAGAAATTAGAGTAAGAGAAAAAGTGCTTGAGAATGATGGGAAAGAGAGAGATGACAGGGAGAGACAAACAGGAGAAGCTCGAGTGGGAGAGGATGGAGAGGTTGAGGTTCTTCGAATTCTAGCACAGATTTAAGAGATCACACTGGAAATTGGACACGACAGACCTACCAGTCACGCCGACACAGCCATGCCAGATCCGGCGAGATAAATTAGCCAGTCGCGGTATTCGCAGTGACACTCGATGCCTGGGCTCTCACTAAATGGCATAGTCATGCCAAATTAGTTGTGTAATATATTGCACCCGCTTTAAAAGTATTGGGGAGGAGGTAGAGAGAAGGATGCAGTGAAACGTGTGTGTATGTATATATATATATATATATATATATATATATATATATATATATATATATATATATATATATGTCGTGCCGAATAGTTAAAACTTGCGATTTTGGCTTAAATAGCAACGCTCTTCTTGCCAAATAAGGCAAGCGAAAATTGTGTATGCAATAATTTCACAAAAATCATTCTGAACCTAACGAAAAAAATATATTTCATTATGTTTGTTTATTAATAAATTATTGTAAACTTATCTAAAATATATTTAGTTGGATTAGGCTAAATTAAATTGCGCTTGTTATAATAAGGTAAGTTAAGTTTTCTAAGGTTCTTTTTTTTACAAAATTATTAATTTTTGCGTTAACATAAATGATAAAACTATCTTTAAACGTATAAGAGAAAATTTTAGAAATGACTATTTTAAATGCGTTCTTGCTAATTGACCAGTTTTATCTATTCAGCACGACATATATATAATGGATATAGTCAGGATTATGAAATTTATTATTGAAAGAATATTACATATATGCCTATTATGTATGCAAATATGCTTTAAGACTAATGTGAGAAACTGGATATATTATGAATGCATAAAAACCATAATACTCGTTGCAGGTTTGGCATTTATAAACAATTTAATATGTCAAACACATGAATTATATTCTTTCCCAATTTCAATATAAAGCAATGCCTGATTTGTTTCAGAATATCAACTAACGAACGGGCTCAGCAAATCTGATTGATTTTTAATGTTCCACTAAAAACATCGAGTTGTACATCTGAAACCTTTAGAAATATCACTTCCAGTTGAAATATGCACGCCTTTGTCGCCTCAGTTTTCCAGTGTTTCCACTTTTATTTTTCCGTCTAAGAACTGTTACTGTACCTCAAAGTTTGGCTCTAGTAATATATGTCGTGCCGAATATGTAAAACTGGTCAGTTAGCAAGAACTCATTTAAAATTAAGTCCTCTCTAAAGTTTTCTCTTATACGTTTAAAGATATATTTTTTTCACTTATGTTAATGTAAAAATTAATAATTTTGTACCAAAAACACCTTACTTAACCATATTATAACAAGCGCAATTTAATTTAGCCTAATCCAACTAAATATATTTTAGATAAGTTTACATAATTGAATAATAAACAAACGCAATGAAATATATTTTTTTCATTAGGTTCAGAATAATTTTTGTGAAATTACTGAATACACATATTTTTGCTTGCCATATTTGGCAAGAAGAGCGTTGCTGTTTAAGCCAAACTCACAAGTTTTACCAATTCGGCATGACATATTCGGCATGACTACCATATGCCTCATCTCCCTCCTTACTACCACACCTAGATGTTCCTACCCTTTGCTTGCCTTCCCTCATCCTGTCAGGGACCAACTTTTCCTTGTCTGCAGTGGGTCAGGTCACTCTGGCTCAAATGTCAGGTCACACTGGGTCAACCATGGAGGACAACAGTACAAAACTTACATCCGACACATGAGGCAAATGTGGTGAGTCCTCGCTAAGGACGACACCCAATTCTTGACCTCTGCTGACCCAGCTTGACCTCTGATCCTCCCGGAGGCGTCAAATATATCTTGACCCCACTCAGGACACTTGCTTCCTGACACGCCCTGGCTAATGTTTCCCTATACAGTTGGAGGTCTTAGAGTAATCCTGTAGTGAGATCATTTCTAGTCACTCCTGAGAGGTCACACTTCCTGAATAAGCAATGGTGTCATTTCCACAGCCTCCAGAGTGCTTCCCTTCTGTACCAGGTTACAACTTCAGACTCAGAGCTCGAATCCTGGGGACACTTTTCGGCTATTTAAAAATTCTTATACCTGTGATATTTCTATCCAATTTAGGAGACTTTGAGATGAGATCGGGCACTAGGGATGCTGATACCAGCAACCATTAATAGATGCACTCAGAGGTGCATCTTTCTCACTGTATATTCGCGGAGTTTGTTCATTCCTATTTTAGGGATTAAAGTATTCTTGACTGGTGTTGATCACATTACCTGCAGCCTTGGTGACCCTCGTGTGGTCGGAAGATCCAATCAACCACATACATTCACGTATACCATCACATTCTCGCTTCGGAGAAAATGAGGGGACATAAATGGAATAAAAAATATTTTTATCTCTAGGTGACAGTAGCACAGAGGGACAGAAACATGATCTAGGTTTATCCAGCCATTGTATTGTAACTTTTATTTTTCTTCATTGTGAAAATAAAAACGACATTGAAGATAAAATATTCCTCACCTTAACCTTTGAACAAACACTTATGTTAAATGAATTTACTCAAATATAATTAATAAAACTTCTAAATTAATTAAAATTAGACTAGTATAATATAGTTAAACTACTTTAAATAAGTACAGTTAACCGAAAATACATACCTAATGTAATGAACTATTTTAAATTAATGTAATTAAGAATAAAGTCAGTACCATGGTTGGTAACACCAGTAACCCGCACTTACGAAACTGAAGCTTATGACGACCTTTCGTTTCCACGTGGACCATTAATAAATCACACTCAAGCGAGAAGAGACCAAAATATATACCACTACTACTGTTACCACTACTACTACTACCACTACTACTATCATCCGTTCTTAGGCTCCCCCAACCCTCTGTCGTATATATTTTTGGCTGATTCTCGCTTCAGTGTGACTTGTTAATTTCTCAAGTCGGACCGAAACCTCGTCATAAGTTTGAGTCTCACATTAGTGAGAGTTATTTGTGTATAAAAATAAATTAATTTAATTAACGAATGCCGCCTAGTATGAGAATTTAATGATTTTTGTATCTTAAAATTATATAATGTGTAATAAATAATGATGAAAAAACAAAGGAGACATAATCAGGACGTACAAATTACTCTGGGAAATAAGGTGTACAGAGACACTATAATGGGAAGGACCAGGAGGGAGGGTTGCAAATGGAAATCGAGAACCCGAATAAGTAACAAAGATGTTATAATTTTTTATAACAAGTCTGTCAGACTGTGGTGCGACACGATGAAAGCTAAAAATTAATTTATATAAAAATAAAGTATAAGGTGAAGCCGGATCACGTCAGCCAACACGTATGACGTCTGTCAGAATTTCTGAAATTTCGTCGAATTTTACATTAATGAATATATTATCTTTGAGATTCATTAACGGCGCATAAATAATATGGAGCGTGAAAGTGCCTGAAAGTTTATACGAAAGCCTTCAAAAGCTGTGTAGGCATACGGGCACATATGCTGATTGGTGAGACATCTGTTGACGTCACTAAGAGCCACCGTTACTTACACATGATAGGCTGAATATACATGTAACGTTGGTGTGTTGACCAATGTATGTGTTAAGATCGGCTGGCTCTGAAAGTGACGTCAGTAGACCACAGCAGCGTCCACTAAGGTATTGGCCAGGTTAGGCTGTGACGTCACTGAGCCGCCCTCAGGCTTATGCACGTCCAATTTCCTGCCACAACGTTAACCCGCATGAAAAACGAAGAGCCTAAATCATGATCAGTAGTTAGATAGAATCCTAGTTTTGAGTCCCCATCATCCCCATCATAGCAGTATGGTGTGTGTGTGTGTGTGTCCACATATCCTACATGGTATTGGAGAAAATGAATTAATAAATGACCTGAAAAGCACAAACTTTGTCCAGAGAAGACCAGAAGCAATGAATATTCCTAGACGGTCAGAAAACCTATACTACAATCTTACATAGGCTAATTTATAAAATTTATTAAAAAAAAAAAAAGAGGCTGGTGGAGTGGTGGGACTAGTAGGCTAACGATTACGACAGTCATTGACGGAGGTATTAATATGAACAGCAGCGGAAAAGTTATTTACAGCTAAAGACATTTATTAAAGGAGACGTTTCGCCACTAGTGGCTTCATCATTCTCAAAAGAGACAAACTTTCATTGGAGTATATACAGTGTCGAAAATTAGGTGACATGTAGCGAGAGGGTGGTTGCTGTAGTAGTATTAGTAAGACTCACTATGGGTTCAAGCCCCACCCGTTTCGTTATATGTTTGCAGTTGTGTTATTACGATTTCGTGAGTCAGTATTAGTAGTACTTGTGGTAGGGGTTGTAAAAGAAGTTGTGCTGTGAAACGCACAAGAGAAGGCGCACATGGGGTAGTTATTAAACCCAATCTGTTTTTGAGAATTTAAACATTGGCCCTTCACAGCAGTGTTTGCTAATACAGAGCTAACGGTGATAATGCGACCAGAAGACTAAAAGATACAACAGGAAGAATTCAAGAGGCTACAGGAATGATTAAAGAGGTTGCTACTGAAATGGTTCTCCAGTAAATATAAGCTTATGCAAGAAAAAGAATAGGAGATAAACTGCCTGAGGAAACATAAAACCTGAAAAAAGAGGAAACTCTTAAAATAAATTAAAAAGATCTGGAGGTAAATATCACGTCTAGCCTATCTCTTGAGAAACACAAATATGATAAAATCGTTGGAAAATGTAAAGCTCTCTTATATAATGATAGTCTTCAAGGATCTGAACTAGGAGGCATTCAGAACACCATATACTCCTGTATACAGGAGTATTTGGCGCAAACATGGAATCCTGATCAACTTGTGCATGCAGAACAAAACAGAAAGGTTTAGAGGTTTGCCTCAAGGCTGATCTCAGAACTAAGAGACCCGTGTTTTGAAGATAGGTTAATAGAGTTAAAGTTCGCATAACTTAGAAAATGGAAGAACCAGAGTAGACATGATCACAACCTGTAAGATACTCGGCGATATAGACAATAAAGATATGATAGTGCGTCATAGGCGTGAAAGACTGCGTGAGAGACAAATGGAAGGAAGATATTCAAATTAGCCAGAGTGACATTGAAAATAATTCTTTTAGTGAGAGGGGCAGTTAGCGAGTGGAGTGCATTAGCAAGGGCGATAGATGCATGCTTTTAAATCCATTGATTTAAAAGCATACACGACCAAGCCCAAAATAGCCTTGAATAATACATACACAACAATTGGTGAGCGATGGGGAGGGCAGAAGATGCCTCTCAACACCCGCAGACATTATATGGCGAGTACGCTCGCACTTCTGCTCCCTAGTAAGAGTCCTCAATATTCCTCCTGAGATTTTGATTGTATATTCAACCAGACTGTTGCTGTTAGCTGTCCGTGGCTTACATAGCTAACACACCCTGTTTGATTTGACACTTGGGTGATGTAGTCAGATTTCGTCATGAAAACTTCTACATTTGTCAGACATGATTTGTAATATCTGTTGATAGCAGGTGGAACCGTCTTTGACCAGGAATGTTAACAATGCTCTGTTATTGTCCCCCTAGTATCTCTATATTTTATTGGAATAACGTCGCCTCTCTCATACCCTGACAGAACTCTGTTTCCTCCAGTGTTCTGGGTATATGCGTTATCTTTTTTTTTTTCTGAAGGCCGGATAAATTTTAAAACTCTTGCTGTAGTGTCTTGAATGCCTAGCAAACCACCCTCCCGTTCATGGAAAGTAATAAGAGCTCGACAGGAATAAAACCTTTGCTGTTGCTACTGACCCCAAATTGGAATGCTCGACCTTACCCTCATCTTCTTACTGAACTCTCACAACTTAGGATGACATTTTATCTGTTGATGTGAAGAACCTAACCTGTGGAATATGACACGAAAACACAGCTAGTTTGTTTCCGCAATTTAATTACGTGGTACCACCGCAGTGCACTGCTGATATATCTAATTTTGATTGGGTAATTGGTGGTTATATATAAGAGAATTTTAGCATATTAATGTTAATGCAACTTACCCTGGCTTTCATGGTCGAGAAATAGAAACAAGTAAAGGCGCTGCTCAGATCATGTTCCCTTCCTATCATGTGGCCAGGCGAGGCAGCAGCACTATCACAAGCACCTCAGTATTGTCCATGCTATGTTCCGCTAATGAAGTCTTGTTGGACTCTGACTTGCTGCAGGTGAAGTTGGTCAGTGAGAGAGAGTGAGGGAGTTACTTAACAGACATCATTACCAAGATACAATATGCAGTTTATGGCTTGTTATGGAGAGAACGTTTCGTTCATTAGGGCTTTATCAGTTCCCTGTAAAATGCCTTAAACCGCATATTATGCCTTATTAACATACTTGCCGGCATAAAATATAATGATATACAGACACCATTACCGCCAAGTTATGTCACAACCAACATAATACACAATAATTAGTGTGAGCGTTACGACCATTATAATCTCATTTGTATTTCATGGGTTAACATTAACTCGTAAATACATTATGATATATTTATTGCTGGTGCTCGTATCAATGGGAAATTATTCTTTAATATTCAGTTCATCCCACTTTTTATTTTAGAAAAATATAATTCATTAAAAAGTGATAATATAGATATTTGTTAGTGTGTGTGTACTCGCCTATTTGTGGTTGCAGGGAAGGGAGGGTGTATATATGTGAGAGAGAGAGATCAATTATATGTGTTTGGAAGAGTCGTGGCCCAGCTCCTGGTCCTTATTAACTTGCTGCTTGTTTAGGTAACTACTTAATAGCTGCATGGGCTTTGTCACACCTGTTCTTAAAATTATGTATGGAGCCTGCCTACTACTACTACTATTACTACTACTACTTATAGATCACTCCACTTCCTAATAACCCTCTGCTAAATAAATACTTCCTGAAATTCCTGTGACTCATCTGTCTTTAATTTCAAATTGTGCCTTCGTGTACCGTGTTTCCCTCTTCTCTAATAGTGTATATCAGTATCCAACCTATCGAGTCTATTGAGAATTTTTTGTGTCGTTATGTCTTCCCTGACTTTTCTGTCTAATGTCGTCAGGTTCAGGTTGTTCCATTAGCCTCTCGTAGCTAATGCCACTCATTAAACTTTCCAATTGTGGAATCTTTTCTCCGATAATCACTTTTGTTCCTTCCCATAAGATGCTCTTTGATCCACTCTAGCGCATTCCCTGTTATTCATGCTTGCTTCTCAAGTTTTAGGCACTGTCTCTTATGAAATATAGTATTAAAAGTCTCCTTTCAATCCAGGAATATACAAACCACGGAACGGGCGGGGATTGAAACTATGGCAAGTGAGTCCAGGGCAGTGCATGAGCCACTCTGCCAGCTGGCTGCAATAAGATTCTTCCAACTAGGTATATTTATACACCATAGGAAGGTTAGCATAGGCACCATTGTCACCACAAATGCAAGTTTTTACATACGAATCTCTTGCGGGAGATTCGTCTGTAAAAACTTGCATTTGTGGTCACACTGGTGCCTATGCTAACCTTCCTATGGTGTATAAATATACCTAGTTGGATGAATCTTATTGTAACCAGGTGGCCCAGTGGCTAACGCGTCGGTCTGAAGTTTAAACTCTGATCGCTGGTTCTATACCCGCCCGTGGTATGGTTTGTTTGCAGTTGTCATTACGATTTCGTGATTCATGCTGTTATGAAGTTTAACTGTTACCAGCTGTCAAAGGCATTTGTCGATAGACACTTGGACTGTTGTGTGTGCCGGAGCGTGTGTGCAGGAACGCGTGTGTTCGTTCATGTGTACGGTAACTCAGGACACATGTGTACCTAAACCTCCTTTAGTTTAAAATATTGATATATGGTGCCATCGCGCTGCAACAATTCTCACATATTATCGACAATTCCCTCAAGGCAGCGTTCAGTCTCCCCCGCGGCTTGCACGCACCGCTGGATATAAACCAAAGAAAAGCGCCGAAATTTTAAAAATTGCTGAGTTTAATTTAGCTAAGTAAGCCTGGAGCGACAAAAAAAATATATATTGCGATTTATTCAAGGCATCGAAAAGTGCGAAAGACGTTGTGAATCAAGAAGGACCAGGGCTCTCCCTCCAAGGAACTGGAACTTATCTTCCTTTGTATCAAGCCAATTTGGCTCTCATTACCTAGGCGCTGTATGACCCCTACGGTTTGAGCGCCTCCCCATGAATATAATACAGTTAATATACATGTTATGTATACATGTTTTATTTACTCCAAAGATTTAATAATATATATTTTCATTGAGGTTTATTTGGCGATTAATTCGCTAGTTTATTAATTTATACATATATTTTACCACTCTAGGGCGAATCTATCCTCCCTTTCCTTGGATCGAACCTGATAGTCTCCCGTTCCCGAGAAGCTGTTCGACCCTTGAAAATATCAACACAATGGTAATATTGCTAATACTAAATAATAATAATAATAATTAATAATAATCATAACAGTAATAATAATAGTAATAATAATAATAACTTAAAATAACATTAATAATATATTAATATAAAGCCTACCTTAGCAGTTGTAAAGAGCGAGTTAGTATAGTTTTCAGGAAGGTTTTAATGTCAAGTGTTCAATGAACCAGCGTATTCAGGATTCGTTACACGAACCTTAAGAAAAATAAAACTCTCAGTTCATTGTTTGGCAAACTTTGATCCTCACCTGGTGTAGTTAGACCTCAGACTTTCTTGCGGTAACAAGAAGAAAAAGTAATTCCCCAAACATCTTCAGCCAGAAAATGCTTTTGTATCTATTAAGACATACATTTGAAAATTTCTATTGGGATACGTTTCGACCCCCCTCCATCCCTCCCGGAGTTTTCTCAACCCAGTACACTGGGTTGAGGAAGGGTCTGCGACTTGAGTGGAACAAACGGCCAGAGATGTGGTAAAATGCACTAACAAGTATGTGGTAAAATGCACTAACAAGTATGTGGTAAAATGCACTGACAAGTATGTGGTAAAATGCACTGACAAGTATGTGGTAAAATGCACTGACAAGTATGTGGTAAAATGTACTGACAAGTATGTGGTAAAATGCACTGACAAGTATGTGGTAAAATGCACTGACAAGTATGTGGTAAAATGCACTGACAAGTATGTGGTAAAATGTACTGACAAGTATGTGGTAAAATGTACTGACAAGTATGTGGTAAAATGCACTGACAAGTATGTGGTAAAATGCACTGACAAGTATGTGGTAAAATGCACTAACAAGTATGTGGTAAAATGCACTGACAAGTATGTGGTAAAATGCACTAACAAGTATGTGGTAAAATGCACTGACAAGTATGTGGTAAAATGCACTAACAAGTATGTGGTAAAATGCACTAACAAGTATGTGGTAAAATGCACTAACAAGTATGTGGTAAAATGCACTAACAAGTATGTGGTAAAATGCACTGACAAGTATGTGGTAAAATGCACTGACAAGTATGTGGTAAAATGCACTGACAAGTATGTGGTAAAATGCACTAACAAGTATGTGGTAAAATGCACTAACAAGTATGTGGTAAAATGCACTAACAAGTATGTGGTAAAATGCACTGACAAGTATGTGGTAAAATGCACTAACAAGTATGTGGTAAAATGCACTGACAAGTATGTGGTAATGACTACAAGTATGAACACTAACAAGTATGTGGTAAAATGCACTGACAAGTATGTGGTAAAATGACTACAAGTATGTGGTAAAATGTACTGACAAGTATGTGGTAAAATGCACTGACAAGTATGTGGTAAAATGCACTGACAAGTATGTGGTAAAATGCACTGACAAGTATGTGGTAAAATGTACTGACAAGTATGTGGTAAAATGCACTGACAAGTATGTGGTAAAATGCACTGACAAGTATGTGGTAAAATGCACTAACAAGTATGTGGTAAAATGCACTGACAAGTATGTGGTAAAATGTACTAACAAGTATGTGGTAAAATGCACTAACAAGTATGTGGTAAAATGCACTGACAAGTATGTGGTAAAATGCACTAACAAGTATGTAGAAAGTTCTCTGGTGGACGAAAAGACGTTTCGTCCACCAGGGACTATCCAGTACAGATATATGCCCTATTTCTTTATATCTGTATGGATTGATAAAGTCCCTGGTGGGCGAAACGTCTTCTCAGTTAATGACATAAACTGTATAATTCAGCAATGGACACTCATTAGTGATACATATGAACAGCTACGACTGTGATGAATTGGAATGATACCATACATACCATACTGATCTACAACGATGAAAATCTACACAGCCGTCGCTCCCTTGAATCAGAAATCATCACTCTACCTGGAGTCTGGGTAATACAGTTGTACACAACTCTTACTTTCAACGTTTCGACAGCTTTCAGCTACACTGATCCTGGACCGCCACGATACGGCTGTCATGTGAAACCATTCTACTCTACACGCCCCTCCTGTATTCCTCTCGTCCGTCCTTGCTATGTTGACAGCTGTGTTTCTCACTGTATTGGATCGAAAAGCTCCCTGTGAACGAAACGTATCGTGCTTAAAGTTTACAAGCGTTGTACATGTCTAATTTATACACGTGTTAGAATTGTGTATGTGTAATACTTCTGGATTTGCTTCTACTGACGAATAATATATTAATGATTATTATTATAATTATTATTGTTGTTGTTGTTGTATGCTTGGGGAAGCACTCAACCAGTGGAATGGGAGGTAATCAAGGTTCATCCTAGGAAAAGGAGGGTATCTTTTATTCCTTTGATCAAGAACTTTTCTCCAGCATCAAGACACTTACTTCCCTTGAAGGGAATATGTAAATCGTAAATGAATCAGGTGGATCGGATCCTATGTGAATCTCACTACATCTGCCGCCGCCATACTCCGGATCCTATTGTTCGAGGCCTCTTGTCTGCGTGTTCTGAAAGGGCATCCGATGCTATTGTTGTGAGATGTGTATTATTAGTTCATCGCTAGGCAAAGAGATCTGACATGTTTGCAACGCCTTACCACTTAGGAGAAGTGTGTGTGTGTGTGTGTTTGAGTGTGAGACCACATTTCTTGACACAGACTTGTGGTTCGTATGTTCTGGTAAATATATAGCGGCACTCATAACAGTAATTCCTTGGGCAGCTCCCGCTCACACCTGAAGAAGGACGACCCTCATTTTCACTTAAGATCCAAGCATTATGCAAATTTTCCTCCTTTGGGAGTCTCCCCCTCTCCCCAATAATATATTTTGATGGCACCCGCCTATGATACACACACGTTTAGCATTATATACGAGTGCACACGGATGTGGATATAAACGTTCTTCAGCATGTGTATGCACACGTAATACATGCGCAAATTTAAACACATAACAGCATACACAATACTCGAGAGCAGTATTAGGTCATAAGGAGACGTTTCGCCCACCATGGATTTAATCATAAAACTGCCAGAATTTTGTGTGATGGTATTGATTGAGGTTATAAGAACAAATTCTAAACAGCTCTTGTTGTACTGGTCAGGTTCTCTGATAACTAGTTTTTTTTTTTTTAAGTTTCTTGAGATGTTTGGTGTAGAATGCAGGCCTAGTTCGAATTCTCAAAAATTTTTGACATGTGTCCTGGTGCTACCTGAGGGGGATTCCCACGTATAGTTTGTCGTATCCTTCTGTGCTTCTTCCTCAATGCTTCCTCTGTTTCCTCTTTGCTTCCTTCTCTGTGCCTTCCCCTCCTTGCTTCCTCCTCTCTGTTTACCTGTTTGTGGTTTGTAATCTTCTCTGATCGTTAGTTTTGGTTCCTTAAAAGCATTGTTGCTGGTAGTTGCATCCTACTTATGTTTGTTGAGCACCGCGTCGAGATTATGGTGAAGCCTTCGTCATAGCTCTGGATATTTGCAAAACTTTGTTAGATAATGGCATAAATTTTTCATTTCGAAACTGCTATCCATCGAATTTCCAATTTCTCATATAACAAGATCAACAGTCTCATTGGTCAGAGACCATGCAATGATTAGCGTTAACTTCATTTGTATGCATTATACTGATAAAGTACCTGATGGTTTAGTATCTCGCAAAATTTCTTACAAAATATAGATACATTTACTATAATTATAAGCAAGATTCTAGCTTCCACAGCTATAGTTCAGTTTTACCATCTGTGTTGTTCTGCAAGGTCCTTTTTCTGTCCCCTTCTCTTTACTTATTATTCCCTAATGTGTTTCAAGCTACAGCCTGTGCAGTGAACCTACACATGCTGATGACTCCACTCTGCACTCATACATTATTCACGACTTCTGGAGCTCTCACTGACTCGCAAACTTTGCTGTCTAAATCTGCCTGATCTGAATTTCATCAGTGTGTTATAGACTTAAAACTCGGCGTTTTCTTATTACACTAAAACATATTACTTCAGTTTACTGACTTCACTCTTCCAATCTCAATCTTTTATTAACTTCTGAGGAATTGTAATCACTTCTGATGAGTTCTGAAAAGTCACATTTCTGGAATAGTCAAGTGTTTTTTTCCCAGCAATTGAGAATTCTCTTTTAATTCAGAAGATAGTTCACAACATCTCTATTACTCTAGCTCAACAAAATTCTCATTTGCTCTTCTCTTAAGTAGCGCTCTCACATTTGTAGAAGCTACCCCGCAACCGAAATTCTGGAACCAGTTCGAAGGAGATCTCCTCGCCTTCAGTAGTCGCGTGACCTCATATCCAGTCTATTCCTTCCATGGCTGATGCTCCATAAAACCTGTCACTTGTATATCTCTGCGTCATATATGGTCATGTAATACTCATACTGTGATGTCTTGGTGAAACAATCTAACACCTTGAAAAAGTAACTCAATGATAGAACATTCTGCCAACCGGTTCGATCTCCCGGAGCGATGGGATGCACGAGCGTCCCTGCTGCCCTTGTTTACCTAGTAATAAATAGGTATTTAACAGTTAGCCAACTAGTATCAGTAGCATTCTAAGAACCCCATTGCTTGGCTTTCATGTATTATCAACCCTCTTGTTTTAATAACATTAATAATATCAGAAAACTTTTATATCCTTCCAAGACTCTTTTTGATCTCCAGTCTTTGGATAAATCTTTTAGAATACAGCTGATGTTTTTCATCTTTTTATAGTAATTAAGTATTACTGGTGATATCTTTAGTAAATCAGTTATATGCATTTTTTTTTAATTGAGTATGTCATGTTTCAGAATCTGTGTACGCTTGGATGGATCCCGTACAAGTAAATTATTTTAAGTCAATTTTTCGTCATGCTAAAAATAGTTTGTAACAATTTACATATTAAATTATTATTCTAGGCAGAAAGTTTTGGAAAGTACAAAATGGAATAGAACTCATTTCGTTCTCATTTCTCTCTGGTGAAGATGAAACCAGACCCGTCGTTATCACAAGAAAGAACATAGGAGAAAAACATGCAATTTACATCTTGTTTTGGTGACCTGTGCAATTAAAAATATGATGACAAGACGGGAAAAGAGAGTGGAAGGAGAGTAATGAGAAAATTAATCATGGTAGAGGAAATGAAAGGAAGAAAATGGTAAGAAAGGGTAAAAAATAACCATTTAGCTATGGAGCGGAATAATGTTTTGGATGAATTTCAGAAGCCAGGTTTTTGTAAAGAATATATACAGTGAGTTTCCTCCTGGCTAATTTGAAAAATAAGTGAAGATCTGTTCGGTGATAACAATCGGATAGTCTTGTGAAATAATGAAACATGGTCTAACATTGTGATCACAGCAGCTACTTACCAGTGATAAACCACTTATCTGTTATTTCTTGAAGGATCATGTCTGTCTTGGATGGTGGATAGACAGGCTTAATGGTAACGGATACGAGCATAAACAAAGTGCATAACACGCTTTTATTAGTTCAGTGTTTCACTCAGGTGAGATCTTTATAGAACTTGATGAAGCTTTGTCTTGAGCAAAATATTATCCCAAGAAAATTACTTTCTGCATGTTGTGACTTCACTCCCATGTGTTGGATGGTTATACTCAGTTATATTAGATTCCATATACGTTCGCCTCTACCCAGCTAAACTGTGGGTGGCGGATTTTGCATGTACTTGGCACCTTAATACTGCAACACTTGAGACTGTGAATGGTGACGAAAAATTTAAAATTTATGTCATAGTATAGAGTTGTCAGAGTATGAAGTCTGAGTGTGCAGTAGTCAGTTATGTAGAGGTACAGTAAAATGTCCTCCCAGAACAAAAATATTTGCTTTATCAGTCGCTCCACTCCAGTTTTTCTCCTCTAAACCAGGTATTGATTTGAGTCAGGAATTAGGGAAAGAAAGACGTTATGAACGTCCTATCTGTATGTGGCGCAAGAGCCGGAGTATGTAAATTTTTAGATTTTAAGGATTATCACTTAATTGGACTTTCTCTCTCAGGCGAGAAAATCGGAAAAGAAAAATTTTACTTTAATTATTAAAATATTTAAACCACGGATATAAGACATCGGCACTGTTCTATTGTTAGCTTGTTAATTGTACTTTGCGGTTGTCGGTTCATTTACATTTGCTATTGTCATTTGTCTTGCAATTCCCCCATACTGATTGGTCGAAGTTACCTTTGTCAGTGTAGCGCTGATTATGTCAGTAGAGAAATGACATGTTTCAGTAGAGAATTAACCTGTTCTGTGAATACCTCCTTACTGGATTCTCAAGAAAACCCCAGAAGTCTAGAGCAGAGCTGCTAATTACGGGAGATTTGAATCACAAAGAAAAGATACTAGAGAGCTGGGACTAGCATAGCGAACCTGAAACTTTTAAGGTTTAATTAAGATGATGGAGAATGGGTCAGCAAGAACACGGAGGGAGGAGTGGGCTGAGAGAAATGGGTATGAACCAGCAAGACTTTATCTAGTATTTATCATAAGTACATCTCATGATATACGTGAAATATAAGAGGCCTCTGGGTACTAGTGATCATACATTACTGAATTTCGAATACCGTGTGGAAGTAAACACTGAAGAAAGAAAAGCAAATGGGAGACGGGAGAAACCAGATTACAGAAGAGGAAACTTTGAAAGAGCTGAGAGCTTTCTTGATTGCATTGCAATGGGAAAAAGAAATGAAAGTCAACAAGGATGCAATATCTAGCCAGAAAGTGCCGAGAGGAAGAGTAGAGCTTCATACCTAGACGACAACAAAACGGGAAAAAACATTGAAAAACTATAGTAAGCTAAGTTCAGAAGAACAGAGAAGTGAGGAGAAGAGCCAGAAACAAATATGCAAGGGTGAGAAAAGAATTCGAGCAACAATTTGAGAATGACAAACCAGCAAAAGCCAATTCTGAACCGAAACTGCTTCATAGTCACATGAGAAGAAAGAGCAGACGGAAGGAGAGCTCACGAGAAACGACATTTGAACAGACGATTTAAAAAGGTGTTGTCAGTGGAAACAATGGTAACACCAGAGTCGAAGTAACAAGTTACACTAATGGATGTTGGACACTATGCACACAACAGGGAAAAAAGATTAAAAGCTTTTGAGATGAAACAGAAATGTTGTCTGAAACATCTAAATCCCACCTTTAATGCATATGGGACAATTGCTAGATAGAGGTTAAGACAGCAAATGTTGCTCCAGTATTTAAGAAAGGAGTCAGGATGTATCAAACTACAGACCAGTACCAGTGACAGGCAAACTATGTATAGTAATGGAGAAGATAATCAAGGAATGGGTAGTGAGAACTTTGAGTTTATAAAGCGGTCTCATAAACAATAACCAGTATGGTTTTATAGATAGCAAATCATGTATCGCAAACCTGTTGGAGTTCTATGACGAAGTAATAGAAGTGAAGTAGAAGGAAGAGCGAGATGAGTGACCTGTGTATTTTTACTGTAAGAACGTATTTGATACTATATCTCGCAAGAGACGGACAAAAACTTGAGGAGCAGGCAGCAATAACAGTGGAATGCGCTACACGGATGAAAAGGTATGCAGCATCAACATGGAACCCCTCACCTGATAAAGCATGTTGGAAATTTGAAAAAAATTACTGAGGTATGCCACGAGACAGTTCCAGAGCAAAGTCGAATAGCTTCGAGGAGAAGCTAAAGTAACTGGGGTCTGACGACATTAGAGGATAGAAAACCCAAGGAAGACATGATAACAACATATAAAATACTCAGAGGTGGATATTGATAGACTGTTCGAGAAGCGGGAAATAGGTACAAAAGGGCATGTTTGGAAGTTTAATGACAGATGAACAACAGAGATGTCAGGAAATTTTCTTCATCCAGAGGATGGTCAGGAAGTGGAATGACCTGGTTGAGCTAGTAGAAGACGTACTTTTAAAAGTAGTATGACAAGGCCCACGAAGCTAGGAGGTAGTAAACCCAGCAGTTAGCAACTGAAAGATAGGGCTAATAGCTGAGACTCGATCCAATGGACCACTAAAACGATAGTTCAAATAGGTGAGCATAGAAACAGAATGCTTTCCCAGACCTCAATCAAGATTCAAATACAGCAGAGAACTGCTGATTGAGCAAGACCAGAATGGCAGTAGTACCACCACAGCATCTTCTGACACCAGGGTCTTCACTACAACAAATGACACCACTACACCCACTAACACCAGTGCCACCACTGACACCGGTGCTGTCAACCGTGTCTCTTCTTTCCACAAATGAACCACTTTAAATAGATAATCTTAAACCTAACAAACAGTGATAAATGTAAAAACCAGCTACACGCGATTATTATTACTGTTACAATATTTGTGGTGGAGGTTCTTTCCTCCGTACCCGGTCAACGCATGGCAGACTTGCACCTTACTTGTTCTCTCCTACTTACAATTTCACGTGAATATATACAAAGCGTAGTATGATGAAAGTTATGAAAGTAATGTTTCTATACTATATAACATCAATCATCTTATTTTTATATGCATTATTGTTGAAATATAAGCTGGAATATCTGAAACGTCGAAATATGAAATAAAACATATTAATTGCTTAGTGTTCCCCGAAAGATGTAATGAAATTTATTTAAAAAAAAAATGTATAAAATGAAACGCCCAGTACACATACCTCCATACCTATGAAACATATTACATGGCCCCGATCAGGCACGTCAAACTGTAATCAATTTAGTACAGAAAGTCTGAGATATTAACACAATATTTAGTTCCCTGTTAATTAAAAAAAAAATTAGCTCATAAAGATAATTTTTTTTGCCCATGTAACACACTTCAAAGACAAAAAAATTAATTGAAATCCTACCTTTGGTTGGTTGGCCTTTAGGTTAAAAGGTCTTCAAGGGCGATGCCTTGATGCAGGTTAAGGGTACTTGATCATCGAAACTGGACCTACCTTTCACATCTGTGGATCAAATTTGATTGCTTCCCGATGTCCAGGCACTGTATGATATCTACGGGTTTAGCGCATCTATATGAAAATAATTTTAGTAACTAAAGGTTTAAATCCTGCCGATTACACAAAAAATACATTAATATCCAATTCAGGGATTAAATCAGTTTCTAAGTGTATATATACTGTTTACATATACTGTTGTTTTCATTGCTTACACATCAAGACATGAATATTCTTCAGAAAATATACAAAGTGAAATAATTTTTTATAGTTTTAAGGATGTGATTTAAACAGTGACTTAAAAATAAAATTTGCATATATAGAAAACTTTCCCGATTAACTGTCTGGTCAGACACGAAGCCGCGATTAGCGAACGGGAGATCAAGTCTTCACAGCACTTTGTGTTGAACTTTGCTGAGCGTAGTATTTGGGACTCGGAAACATTCAATATCTATGATGAGATTATGATTATTCTTCGATTCCACAAACTCCTGAAAATTATTTTTTTCAGAAACTGTCCCTTCAGGGGTTGGGTACAGGGATACAGGTAAACAACTTTTGCACGAAGGAATTAAAGCCTTCAGATTCTTTCATCAAACATGATTAATCTCCCATTCACAAGGCAGCGTGTGTCCCTGCGGGTGTTGCGCTTCCCCTTGATTGTAATACAAATAATGCAAAACTGTCGACAGAAAAATCTCTGCCTAATTTCCATAACCTACCACCTTCCTCCAAACAGAAACATGAAAAAAATATTTCCAACTAAAACTGAAAAAAAAAATTCAGTAGGGAGCTCTGCATTATGTATGTAGGTAAGTGTTTTAAGTTGAAAATTTGAAACGTTTTTAGGATATGCTTCAGAAATGAGGTTGGGGGAGGGGGAATACAAGAAAACAAACAAGATGAGCATGAACCATTTCACAACCTGACCTAGGAGATAACCAATAATTACTATTGAATATATATATAATTCAGTACACTTTAGAAAGGAATATATATATATATATATATATATATATATATATATATATATATATATATATATATATATATATATATATATATATATATAAAGGTAAAACTGGTCAATTAGAAAGAACTCATCTAAAATTAAGTCATTTCTAAAATATTCTCTTATACCTTTAAAGATATATTTTTTTCATTTATGTTAATGTAAAAAAATTTAATTTTGTACCAAGAGAAACTTTAAAAACCTACCTAACCTTATTACAACAAGCGCAATTTAATTTAGCCTAACCCAACTAAATATATTTTAGATACGTTAACAATAATTTAATAATAGACAAACACAATTAAATATATTTTTTCGTTATGTTCAGAATGATTTTGGCGAAATTATTGCATACACAAATTTTCGCTTGTCTTATATAGCAAGGTGAGCGTTGCTATATAAGCCAAAATCGCAAGTTTTACCTAATCGGCACGACATATATATATATATATATATATATATATATATATATATATATATATATATATATATATATATATACAATTTCTTTATTAATGTTTAGAATGTTTCTTCATCCATCTTCAGAATCTAAAATATATCACAATAAAAGTAAGGAATTATTTTAAAAACATTTAAAATTCTGTCTGCATCATGAATTGCGTAGCTCAACTTAGATCATTCAATCAATATGATTTACAACAGCGGGAGCGCTATTCAAGAAGCATAAAGTGCCAACAATATAGGTTAAATTCTAGTTAGAATTTAAATGTGGAATAAATTCCAAATTAGTCATTTAAAATATAGTATAGAGTAACAACAGAAGTATACTCACATTACACATTCTTTGACTGTCTCTATGTGAGATTAACTTCAAAGTCTCTTCAGTCTTCTCTCTTTTCTCGCGTAGTTGTAATTTGAACGAAACGTTGTCATACGTTTTCTCTCCTAAGTGGCTATTATTAGTGAATTGCTCTAGCCATGATAGTGTGATTATTTTTCGTCAGATCTCTTGTTTTATAGTGGTGACGGTGACGTCTTGGTGTGATTCTGCCTTTTCGAGCAGTATATTGTTGGAGGTATAGCCGTTGTCACACTGACAGTGTTAGAAGTACAGCCCTCGTCTCCGTCACTCTTAGTATGGAAGGTTGATTGTGTCATTAATATACCTAACTGTGGGGGGTATATTCCTCGTCTCCCTCTGACAGTGTTGGCGGTATATCCCTTGTCTCCCTCTGACAGCGTTGGTGGTATATCCCTCGTCTTCCTCTGACAGTGCTGGCTGTAACGATGGCGGTATATCCCTCGTCTCCCTTCAACAGTCTTGTTCATCAATACATGTTCATGGCCACAGGTTGAGACCCTTCCCCAGTGGGGTAAAGTGCTCATTTATATCCTTGAAAGAGCTAGGTAAAAAAGCTTGTTAGGGAAGCAAGCTAGCATTTTGTTCCAGCGTCGGGGTGTTGTGGATCAGAGGGGCAATGCCGTAGATATCTTGATAAAACACCCCATCTCTGAAGAGCTGGACGACGATTTCCGAACTTAATAATTGAAAACACTTCTTTGTACTTGTGCTTGCAATGTATCTTTTAAACAAACGCACACAATCAAACACTCATTCACGTACACACACACAAAAAAAAAACTACCTATCTACGTCTACCTCACCTACCCTAGCACCTACTCACTCTTTTCTGCTTCCCGCTGTTAGTGGGCAGTGTAATATATGTCTCGTACTGAGAACCAGAGAGGGATAAAAATAAAATTGCATTAAATCCAAAAGGCATGATAGTTAAATCACTAAAGTTGTTTACTCATGCTGGTGAAATATAGATGGCAGTTCAACTACTTTTACTCTTCTGATCTTTTTTTTTTTTTTTTTGCATAATATATATGTTACTGCTTTTTAGCTCCAAGGTATTCAATTCCAACATTAATCCTGTAATTAATGTAGTTAAGCATATAATTATGAATTATTTTGGCATTTAATTTTTTTGAGTGCTCTTGTCTATGAAAGTTACTAAGACTTTTTTAGAGGGCTGAGGTTAATCGCAAGAAACAACGTCCAAATCTCACTTTGGGGAAGATTAAATATTCAGGGACAAGAAATTAAGGTCATTTACCCATTTACGTTTACGCTCACGTAATGGAGAAGATAATTACAAGGAGAGTGGTAGAGCACCTGGGGAGGCGAGGTTTTATAAATGACACACCTAGGATTTAATGACGACAAATCCTGTCTCTTGAGCCTACTGGTGCTCAGCTTGAGGTCAAAAATCATACAGAATGATAAAAGTTAGTGGACTGCATATTTCTGAACTCTAGAGTGTTCAATACAGTCTTATACAAGAGACGGATATGGGAACCAAACGAGCAGGCAGGAACTACAGAATAGGTGCTACATTAGATGTAAGAATTCCTGATAGAGGGAAAACATTACCCGTGGGGTTGCACAAGGATAAGTACTGGGTCATTTATTGTTCTTGATTTACGTAAATGACTTATCATTACACATGTGTCCCTATTTGCGGATGATTTGAAATTAATTATAATGAAAACCAGAAAGAGAAGGGCTCCAAGAAGACCTAGACAGATAAATGATATCTGAATTCAGCCCCTAGTAAATGCAAGGATATCAAAATCGAGAAAGGGTTAAGAAGACCAGAAACGAAACATAAATATGAGAAGGGTGGCGCAGATGCTACAAACTTCAAACACTGGAAAGAGCATGTGAATAATTATGAAGCCGAGCACATCAACGGTGGTGCAGTGTTACTGGTCAGAGCTGAAGGGAATGACTTATGGAGAAACTTAAAAAAGAAATATACCTTACAGTGTAAGAGGAGAAGAGAACCAAGGAAGACGTAATTAAATCATGTAAGAAAGTTAATATTGCAATAATAATAATACATATGTATTGACTCAGAGACCTCAAAAAGAATTTTTAAGTCAAAGGTTGGTTAGACAGGACCGTCCTGGAGGAGGAAGTGACCAAAGAGTCTTGGAATTAGTGTGAAGGGTTATGATTATTTGAAAAGCGAGAACAAGAGCTGAGACTCTTCCCTTATAACACCAGGCAAGTAAAACTGTTGAAAGAGCGCTCGCACGCACGCAAGCTGAGTCTCGACCCCTGCAACCACAATTAGGTGAGTACACACACACACACACGAGCTGTGACTCGACCCCTGCAAACACACACACACATATATATATATATATATATATATATATATATATATATATATATATATATATATATATATATATATATATATATTTTTTTTTTTTTTTTTTTTTTTTTCAACAAGTCGGCCGTCTCCCACCGAGGCAGGGTGACCCAAAAAGAAAGAAAATCCCCAAAAAGAAAATACTTTCATCATCATTCAACACTTTCACCACACTCATACATAATCACTGTCTTTGCAGAGGAGCTCAGATACGACAGCTGAGAAAAGTCCCTCCCAGCTGTCACTATCTCAGACCCCTCCTTTAAAGTGCAGGCATTGTACTTCCCATTTCCAGGACTCAAGTCCAACTAAATCAATTAACTGGTTTCCTGAATCCCTTCACAAAATGTTACCCTGCTCACACTCCAACAGATCGTCATGTCCCAAAAACCATTCGTCTCCATTCACTCCTATCTAACACGCTCACACATGCTTGCTGGAAGTCCAAACCCCTCGCCCACAAAACCTCCTTTACCCCTTCCCTCCAACCTTTTCTAGGACGACCCCTACCCCGCCTTCCTTCCCTACAGATTTATACGCTCTCCAAGTCATTCTACTTTGATCCATTCTCTCTAAATGACCAAACCACCTCAACAACCCCTCTTCAGCCCTCTGACAAATACTTTTAGTAACTCCACACACACACACACATATATATATATATATATATATATATATATATATATATATATATATATATATATATATGTGAGTACATACACATGCACTCACGCACGTACGACCTTCTCCGCCTGATCATTTCTCTTCCTCGGATGTCCAAGTGATTGATATTTCTTCCATGGTGACCGATAGTCTATGAATGTCTCTCAGAGAAAGGCGTTCACGCTGTAGAAACCAGCTAAAATAGTTTTTAAAGGAAAAACATATTTTTAAAATGCATTTTATATTATTGCAAGTATATTTCACAAGGAATGCAATGAAAGATACATAGTATTAACAGCAGCCCCTAGTTTCTTCCCTTTCGTTTTATCTGGATACAGCAAGGATTAGATGCTTCTGTTTCGGGAGATAAGCCTTGATGCTAGTGAAGGGATCTTGAATTGGATCTGTGCTCCAGTTCCCTGAATTGAGCCTGAATGTCTTTCATCAACGCTCCTGTTTCGGGAGGATGAAATCACTGTATTGCTAGGTGTTCACCAAGGAAATCCTCTCGCCTCTCTTCTGATAAACTGTTAAGGAAATCTCGTTCGTGGCATCCTCAAGGAGACCCTTCTAGCAGATGCTGATTATGTGAAGACACAAGGGACTCGTCCTTAACTCATACTTACGTGAAATCATCTCGACTAACCATCAAACGATCGATGCAGTGATAGCCATAGTACCAGGTGTATCAACCATTACCACCATCCCCTCAAGGGAGGTTCCTTAACGCTGGTGAGGGGCTCTTGATCTAGGGAATTGGATCTGTGCTCTGGTTCCCTGAGTTGAGCCTGAATGCCTTCCACCCCCTCCCCCCACGTGCGCTGTATAATCCTACGGGTTTAGCACTCCCCCATGAACAGCATCTTGCATGGAGCCCCTCTAGAAACTAATGTCACTGACGCAGTCCTCGAGGACAAACTAGATGATATGAGGAGAATGAACAACGAATAGGCAGTCTAGACGCCTATGATGCTTTGTATTTTCTCACAAAGGGCTGAGTCTGCTCAGGCAAAAAATATTTCCAGTAATGCACACCCTATGACAACGCTAAACTACATGAATTATAGAGTCTCCTATAGTAGATATTCACAAAAGTACTCATCATCACTATAAAAGATGGGCAGTTGGCCCAAGCTACACTTCCAGTCGAACCACGAGACGTAGGTGTCTGCAATACATCATGGATAACACTCCATTCCTGAGAAACAATGTTTTGGTTCAGGACCCAAAGTTCATTAATGGAGCTACTCTCTGGGATACCTGGCAGGTTCTTCAGGCAGACCTGTTACTCCCAACACTTAAAAACAATCGCTCTGGGATAGCCCAATAGTTGACAATATAGGACTGAACAATGTATGAGCCGGAGAGAAACAAAATTCTCCTCCTAGCAGTGAGAGCTTTTCCTGTTGGCTGTCCTTGTTTCCTCACTAGGCACACACCTAGACCCACAAACCATTCTTAACGGTGTTGCATTTCGCTTTGCCGACCCTGTTCCCACCGAACACAGGTATATCTGTGGCAATGCATCGGCAGACCAGTTCGAGTACCATGGTTTTGTTCGCCATAGAGCTGAGGGGAAGACAGCAAAGCATGAAAAGGATACAATCATCAAGAGATGATTGGAACAACCGGATGCCAATATGGGAGTCTATTTTACCTGGAGTTTACCTGGAGAGAGTTCCGGGGGTCAACGCCCCCGCGCCCCGGTCTGTGACCAGGCCGAGATAGAAGCGAGAGTCAATAATAGACCCCTAACCTATGTGCAAAATGGCATTGACGAGCGGGAAGCTCTCACCCCCAATCAGGTGGCAAAAGTAAAATATTCAAACTGCCTCGAGGAGAAATCCCAGTATTTTTCCTTGAAACTTTCTTATCTGCTTCTCCGAGGTTATGAGTCCGCTCAGTTGCACTAGAGGTGGACTCCATCAGGGAAAGTTGTGGTTGATTGCATCTGTTATCGTTTGTTTGCGATTATTGATATATTCAGGATAACACTACAGTCACATTCAACAGGACCTCCAAAATAAGCACTTTCGACCAAACGGTAATCTTCAGAGATGAATAAATAATAATAATGAAAAAAATTGGAATATATGAACAAGTGTTACATACAGCAAGTAATTGTACAAAGTTTGTGAGCTTCTTCCTTTATCAGTGTGATCTGTTAGTACATTAACTCTTTCTCTCTTTCTCTCTCTCTCTCAGAGCTGCTGCTTATCGACAAGGCATTTTTCTAGGTGGCGAAACCTTGGAAGGTGTGCCGAAGTATAAAATAATGGATACTTAAATTCCCGAAAGCCTTAGTCAACGCTATTACGAAGTTGGGGAAAATTCTGCCTTTGTTTTCATTAGAGGGAAACTTACTTGTAGGTAAGGGAAGAAAAGTCTTGGGCAAATATGGGATTTGCAAAATAGTCGTTTAAGAGCATTTTTGGATTCAAGGATAAAATGGAAAAAGATGAGGAAGAGAGAGAAAGACAAGCATACAGACATACAAGACAGATTTAGACATAAGATAGACTTAGACATGACAAAGGCAAAGAGATAGGAAAATAGAGACAGAATCTAGCAAAAATGACCAGTTGTAAAAATTGTGACTCGGGACAATTTATCCTCTGTGATTTTACAGTTACTGTTAATTTATAAATGTATAAGGGAAAGAAAACAGTTGTCATGTTCAAAGGTGAAAACTAATTTTGTTTTATATCAGGTGTTCAGGTCACGTCCGTACGTCAACACTATTTTCATTTCTGTACTTGGTTCGTTTACTGTCATGAGGATGGGAGGGGGTGATGTTGGAAGATAGTTATTGGGTATATGAGCGATTGTAGTGGTTGTAGAGCTGGTTGTTCTTGTCGTTGGGGTGAGGAAGATAGTTATTGGGTATAGGAGCGATTGTAGTAGTTGTAGAGCTGGTGGTTCTTGTCGTAGGGGTGATGGTTATGGTAGTGTAGCGACGATAGTATTAGCTGTTTGTGGTAGTGGCTGGTTGTGGAAATGACGACGATGGTGGGGATGGTGGTGGTTCTGGTGGCGGCGGCGGTGGTGGTGAAGATAAGCGATGGTAATGATAGCACACTGAGAAATTTATTACCAAATCACATTTCCAGCAGAATGTGTCCCCGGCATCGAAATTTGAAGTGGAGTCGAGATATGAAAGTGACACATGGCGCACATCGAAGCGAAAATGACTTGAAGTTCAGGAAGTATTTATAAGCCAAGATGAATATAACAATGATAGGAAAATTTAATCGTATAATCAAAGGAAATGGACTGCTATTTGTATTCATAAGGATCATTATAATAATTTGTTGGACAAATTATTTATGCAATTATAGTGAAGCTGTAAGTAAGGGAAAGTACGTGGAAAATCTTTTTTTTTTCTTTTAATTTTTATCAGAGATTTTGCTCTGTAAATAAACACACAAATATCTTTGATTTTGCATTCAACAAGGCTATGAAGCAGTTGCCCACAGCACAGGCATATATTTCTACTTAACAGTTCAAAAGCCCTGATTAAATTGGTCTTAAGCAACGCCTTAACCTGGAAAAGATGCTGTACTATGCTGTTCATCACAATTTCTCTATCCTTTACCCATTCACCCAATTGTTTTCCAATAGAACCTCAAAACGTCTGCTTGGTGAACATGAAATCGACTCGAGTGAATGTGTGAAGCAGAGAGACCCTTTTTCCCTACTGTTTTAGTCATTAAGGAAGGCACAGGAAGTCTGTCTAGTAGCTAATCATAAGAACATAAGAATGGAGGAACACTCCAACAAGCCTACTACGTACTAGGCAGGTCCTTCTCAAACCCAAACACTAACCGAAATATTTGCCTAATTCATTCTCAGTGCTACTCTAGGAATAAGCTTGGATAATGCTATCTTAGGTTTTGCAAGTAAAAGTGATTCTTGGACTAACTTTAAACCCCCACCAAATGTGAAGCAGTTTACCCCAATCGACAGATCAATGAGTAACTCATGGTCACCTTCCCTAGAGCCTGTGTCATTGCCGTTCCTCTCAGTTCCGTCGCCATCTACCTGAATTTAGAAAAAGCCGGATTGTAGACATTGATGCACATTCTTCTACCTATTTACCAGAAGCCTGTGGCTCTCAAACCTCACCTACTTCTTGTATACTTTCCAAACTCAGGCAATATGACACTTTTTAGGGTCCATGCTAGAAATTTTCATGAATGTTTCCCATGATGACAATGGATGTTAGCCTCACTTTCAGTCAGACTAGGTGAACTGGGAATACCTACGGCTTTCCCAATTGTTCTACAGGCTTTCTTATCCTCCCCATGACATCAAATGAGCTAGTAAAGAAAATTCTACCAGATGACCTGGGTGATTAAGCAGGAGGTACAAGATCCTAGCTTCATTAGTGCTCTTACTGACTGGAAGAGACTGCGCTTCGGCGACAAAACAAGCTGTGATGCTGGCCTACAGTCCAACTGGGACAGCTCATTGTATAAAAAAGTACATAGTAATATGCTCGCTGGTGCAACGTCCACCAGGAAGACTGCATGTGTCAAAACTGTGGGTGACTGTCAATATGGAGACTTAACAATTCCTATTAAGTAATGGGCACACGTCTCGACCCACAGACTCTCCGAATTATAGTGGCCCTCTGCCGTGCTGTTCCAGTTCACACTGAATGTATGAAACTCGATGGGTGGACATGCAAAACACAATGAAGACAACTTCAGGAGCAGCCTCACTGCAAGTGGGTACTAAACCGAAAGCGATCCCTGATTCCCAGCAATCCAGGTTGCATTTTTAATCATCCTGATGGGACCATAATATATACCTGGAAGAGTGGCTGGCTACCAGAGTGGGATTATACCTCTGTATTTACTCTATTACAGTATTGGGCAACGGCGAAGGGAGGAGAAAGGGTTCCTGGTCCAAGGAAACAAATCAAGCTCAGCAAATATGGGACTTTGACCATCAGTACCAGTTTTTTCCCTATGATTGGACATCCTTTGACCTGGAAGAAACGTAAAACAGGTCTCGTTAAGGAACTAACTTCCAGCTTATCGACACCACTAGAGACCCAAGGGCTACTACCTTCCTGTTCCAGCATCTCAATGTGGCCATCCAGAGGGGAAAATGCCTGCTGCATTCTTGGCTCTCGTCTTCAAATACTGGAGGAGAGTCATAATCTGTTTAAAATAAAGTTTCAATGTATACATGATGATTGTGCCAATTAAATAAATTTTAAACTAATAAAAAGATAAAATATGTATGGGTAGGCAGAAGAAAATATTGAAAGGCCATCTAGAATTGTCTTGATTTTTTTTCCTTAAAACCCTTTTATTTACTTCTCCGAGGCTATGGGTCCCACACATTGTATCCGAGTTGAACATTATAAATAATTAGGACTCAGTCAAATAAGTAAGTCATTAGTAGTTAGCTAGTTATAAGACTAAACCAGGAATCACGACTCGAACCCCCGATAGCCACAACTGAGTGCACACAAACGGGCACCAATTCGTCTCCTGCATTCAAATTTTACCCTTATAGGCGTAATATTTTTTCCCTCCTGACTCGAATCGAGCATGTTTCGAAAAGGTTCTTGGAATCCCTTTCGCTTCCCCTGCCCTCCCACGCACTCCATCCTTAATCCTGCCCTCCTCTTTCTCCCTTCTCTCCTTACCCCTCCTCCGTTGGAGACCATTTTCACCTCTCCCCAAACCTCCCTCAGCCTTTTTCTTCCATCCCTGGCCCCTCAGATTCCCTATCCCAGATTTCTGTCACACCACTATCCGTGTTCCCCTCCTATTTTTTTCTCCTTTCCTTAACCCAAACCCTCCCCTTATCCTCCCCTTCCTCTCACCCCTGCCCTTTCCTCACTTTTTCCTCCTCACTTCTCCCCTCACTGCTCCACTACCCTATCCTCACTTTCCTCCTTTTCTCCTCTCCTCTTCCCTTCCTCTTCCTTTCACCCTTTTCTGATCCCACCCCATTTTCCATCATCCCTCCCTCCCACCGGTAATGAGGTTTGGATCCATTGCAACATTCAGAACCTTCCCACCCGGGGAAATGAATGTGCTCACCTCTCATTAGTGTATTAATTATAAATTTTAATAATAAGTCTGATTGAATGGAAAATATAATGGAGGAAGAGAAAAGGAGGGTGGAAGTAGGAGCAAGGGAAAGGAGGGTGGAAGTAGGAGCAAGGGAAAGTTGGGTGGAAATAGAAGTAGATGGGGTGGAAGGAGGAGTAAAGGAAAAGGGATGTAAGGAGTGAGGGAAAAGTGGGTGGTAGAAGGAGTAAGGAAAAGGAGGTGGAAGTGGGAGCAAAGGAAAATGTGGAAGTACTAATAATAAAAGGGTGATAAGCAGAAAGAAGAAAAAAGAGGATTATTAAGGGTATGGTAAGAAAGTTTTAGGAGTAAAGGGAAGGAATAAGATATGAAAAGGGAAAAAGAAATGAGCAGAAGAAAAGGAGTGGAGTAAGGGGTACCAGAAAGGAAGAATGAGGAGAGAAATAAAGGGAAAGGAAAAAGGGGAAGGAGAAAAGGGTAGGAGAAAGGGGGAAGAGTAATGGGAAGCAGGTGTTAGGAGAATTTAGGGGGTGTTTCAGTAGGGGGTTGTCTTGCCGTGCCTGATGCTGCATCTAAGGGTGGGAAGATTTTTTCCCCTTCGAGAAATATTTGATTGTCGTAATATAATAATAATGGAATAATATATTTATTTCTACAAGTACATGTACAAGGTATACAGTCCTAGCTAACATCAATGACATACTATATAGAAAGACCCTTGTTATGCAAAGCATTTCGAGCAAATTAGGTCAGTTTTGTCCCCAGGATGCGACCCACGCCAGTCGACTAACACCTATTTTACTGATAGGTGAACATGGACCGCAGGTATCGTATTAAGGAAACACGTCTCCTTCTATCAATCTCAATATCTTTATGTTGCTGTGACGTCACTAGGAAATGTTACTCTGGGTCACGTGGACTTCTGTGAACATTTTTAAAAATTCACGACACTTTTTTTTCTTGTTTTCCAAACCCTGCTTTCATCTCGTGGACATTTTTATCTGGTTGTATTATGCCTCCGATGTGTGTCAGTTTTTCTTATTGTTTTCACTGTTGAGTAGAAGAAATGGGAGGGGGTTAAAGGGGGATTGGAAGGGGAGGAGGCGGTCAAGAAGGGTGAGACGGAGAAGGCAATCACTCGTGTTCTTTGTGTAGCTGCCTCTAGGCATTAGCTTCTTCCCTTTGCTTAATTAACTTCCCTTTTCCTTCTCTGTTCTTCCCTTCCCTCCCCCCTGCACTCATTCTTTCCCCTCCCTTCTCCTTCCCTCCCCTTTGCCTCATAAAACGGTTCTTGTATTCTCGTATATTATTCAGACCTTCATCTCTGGGTGTCTTGCTCTCAAAACAGTTTCCATTTTACATTCTCTTTGTCTCCGTTTCAGCCTAATTTTGCTACTGAAATTGTTTCTTTTTTTTTCCTGTTTTCACTTTATTTTTTTTATCAGACTGGCCTGCTCCTTCTTAAAATAATTTTCCTATTTTTTCCTCCTTGCTGATTTGTAATATTGTAGTAACATATTATTATTCTCCTTTATTTTATTGTTACACGTATCTCTCTCCATATTTCATATTATGGTATTAATTTTTCTCGGTTCTGCCTTTGCTAGTTTGATTTCCCTAATTTTCTAAATAATTTAAAGCTTCTGATATTTACGCTTCTCTTGGTTTCACGAGATTCCTCCACATTCATTTTATGTAATCATTGGGTGCTAAAAACTTTAGCGAGTCGAAAAGTTGAGAGAGTAGCTCAAAGACTTGTAAATAGCCAATGAGCGACATATCTAAATCATGTCATGTCACAGGGAAAAACATGAGAACCACACATGCTACAGCTGAATATTGTGTGGAAAAAGTTTCACGAACAGATAAAAAAAAAATTCGGTTCTTTTTCAGGGAGGCGCCGACTTGTGAAAATTTTCATAACTTTATCAATAGATTTCTTTTGTCTTTGCTTTTTCTACTTTGTTATATGCAGAGTTAAAGCTGTTGTTCAATTTTAAGTGTGAATACGAGCAGCGAGGAAGAAACTTTTGTTAATTACAGATAAAAAGACTGTCAAAAGAAAATCTCCAAAGTGACGGGTACTCAAGTTGAACAAGCTCTTCTTCAGTCCTTGCTTCCTGGAACATAATTGAGCATATTTTCCATGCCGGATTTGTTTAATCGAACTGTTCGTCTTCAGTGGGACTGGTCTTAGAGCTGGAGTTCAGGGAACATTCCACCTTCTAGGGCCATAAATAAAACTGGGGGCAGCGAAACACTAATGAATTTGGTCAGATTTGCTTCGCATGTCCACTGAATGTTGTAGAGGAGGAGGATAAGAAGGCGGCCCTGCGTGTGCCTAGTCCAAGTCTGAATGCAAGAAAAAAACTACACAGCAAGTGTCCTGAAGATGAAAAATGAAAGTATAGTATGAACCCTTGTGTCATTCTAAAAAAGTTTTATAGGATGACTTTCAGATGGCCATTCTACTCCGAGACTAGGGCGTTGAGGGTTGGAAATCATCACAATATTCTGTATATATTATGTTTTGTTAGTTAAAAAAAGACCTAGCTATCTAGTTGGGCGGCACAAGTAATGGGGAAACTGGATCAATGCTTTATCTATCCTCTTTAACCCTGTGTATAACATCATTTATCAAATATATGCGTTTACACGAAACAAATTTACATCTTCCCTGCAGTCTCATTTATCTTTATTTTGGTTTTCTCATTAACGTGTGCATGTTTTATCTTGTAGGGACAGGAGCCTCGTCTCTCTGGCTTGGTCCCTCTCCTCCCCAGCCCTTACATTCCCGCTCCACTTATCCATCAATCTTTCTTCTGGTGTGGCTCGCTCACTCGCGTCCTATCACTCCCTTTTCTGTTTCTCTCCCCTTTGCTATTTCCTCTTACTCTCATTCACCCTCTCTCTGCTTTCCTCCCTGCTTCCCCCTCTCCATAACTGCACTCAAACACGTCTCAGTCTACCTCTGTCTCTGTCTCGATAGTTAGTGGTTGTCACAGGCATTCGTCGATAGATACTTGGTCTATTGTGTTAGTTACTAGTTGTCAAAAGCACTTGTGTGTATGTGTGTTTGTATGCACTCATGTATGAGTGTGTATGTTTGTGTGTGAGTGTATGAATAGCCCTCTCTCTCTCTCTCTCTCTCTCTCTCTCTCTCTCTCTCTCTCTCTCTCTCTCTCTCTCTCTCTCTCTCTCTCGCTGCTGTCACTTTATATGAAAAATATTCAATTAATTTTTGTTTTGTTTTGATAGACAAATTATCCTGTTTGGTAATTGTTCTTAGTTATTTTAGCACTGATTGGATGATTAATGAAGATTTTTGGTTATTAAAAGATGATTTACCAATGCTTTTGTATTTCTGTTTCCTGCTCGTTGTGCGTGGGTGTTTCATTTTCTATTTTCTCGGCTTTCGCTGTTACTATATTACGAAAAAAAGCATTTTCATTTAAGAGTAACTCCAGCTCTCCTACAACGACATGTTTGAGGCTCCGGTAACAACTGAACCCATAATAGTACAGAGGTCTCCTAGATCTAGCTGACACATTTCATTACCTGATGTACGAAGCCCCAGTCTCTGTGATAGAATATGACAGAGAAACTAAGCTAGCTTCTGTTCTCACTATGTAACATTCTCTCTCTCTCTCTCTTTCCTCTCTGTATATCTCTTTCCCCTTCTGTCTGCCTGTCTCTATGTCTGTCTGTCTATCTGTCTGTCTGTCTGTCTCTCTCTCTCTCTCTCTCTCTCTCTCTCTCTCTCTCTCTCTCTCTCTCTCTCTCTCTCTCTCTCTCTCTCTCTCCCCTTTCCCCTTCCTTTACGAGAGAGCAGGCAGCAATGGCTAATGGAATCCTGTGCAAGAGAAAGCTATCCACGTATCAGAGGGCCGTCCACTGCTCTGCTATATTGCTTGCCCATAACACCAGCCGTTTTGGGTGGTGGTGTTGTGGGTGTGTCTAAGATGGCGGTGGTGTTGTGGGTGTTTGTGTTTGAGATGTTGCTTTGGGTGTTAGTGTAGCAAATGCTTGTGTCGAAGGACGTCGTTGGAGGTGTTTATGTGTGAGAGAGTTTACTCACCGAGTAGTTCTTGACTAGCGGTATCTGTGGGAGCTGAGTTCTAGCTCTTGGGCTTTGCCTTTGCACTATGATTAAAAAGTAACCAATTTATTAGCTATAAATACGATTCGCTTTTGATATAACGTTTTCCGGGAAAACCATTTACCATTTAACGAATGCAATGCAAATGAAAACTCCAGAGTTTTCACAGCATTTCAGACAGACTGGCATGACTTTACTTCCTGCTCTTTTGGGCGCTGCCATAGCAACTTTTGTGTCCTGTATTGAATTAATCTCCACTACATCCCTTCTTAATGCATTCCATTTGTTTAATACCTTCACACTCTGAAGGAATTATATCTTATATCCCTTTGACATAATTAATCTTATAGCATGCAGTTGTATCCCCTTGTTCAGTTTTCTTCCATCTTGGTCTAAACTTGTGTCGAGGTCACTGTTTTCTCTAATGTACTGTGCATGTGTTAGTGTGTTTATGTGCTGGTGCATGTGTTAGCGTGTTTATGTGCTGGTGCATGTGTTAGTGTGTTAATGTGCTGGTGCATGTGTTAGTGTGTTTATGTGCTGGTGCATGTGTTAGTGTGTTTATGTGCTGGTGCATGTGTTAGCGTGTTTATGTGCTGGTGCATGTGTTAGTGTGTTTATGTGCTGGTGCATGTGTTAGCGTGTTTATGTGCTGGTGCATGTGTTAGTGTGTTAATGTGCTGGTGCATGTGTTAGTGTGTTTATGTGCTGGTGCATGTGTTAGTGTGTTTATGTGCTGGTGCATGTGTTAGTGTGTTTATGTGCTGGTGCATGTGTTAGTGTGTTTATGTGCTGGTGCATGTGTTAGTGTGTTTATGTGCTGGTGCATGTGTTAGCGTGTTTATGTGCTGGTGCATGTGTTAGCGTGTTTATGTGCTGGTGCATGTGTTAGTGTGTTAATGTGCTGGTGCATGTGTTAGTGTGTTTATGTGCTGGTGCATGTGTTAGTGTGTTTATGTGCTGGTGCATGTGTTAGTGTGTTTATGTGCTGGTGCATGTGTTAGTGTGTTTATGTGCTGGTGCATGTGTTAGTGTGTTTATGTGCTGGTGCATGTGTTAGCGTGTTTATGTGCTGGTGCATGTGTTAGTGTGTTTATGTGCTGGTGCATGTGTTAGTGTGTTTATGTGCTGGTGCATGTGTTAGTGTGTTTATGTGCTGGTGCATGTGTTAGTGTGTTTATGTGCTGGTGCATGTGTTAGTGTGTTTATGTGCTGGTGCATGTGTTAGTGTGTTTATGTGCTGGTGCATGTGTTAGTGTGTTTATGTGCTGGTGCATGTGTTAGTGTGTTTATGTGCTGGTGCATGTGTTAGTGTGTTTATGTGCTGGTGCATGTGTTAGTGTGTTTATGTGCTGGTGCATGTGTTAGTGTGTTAATGTGCTGGTGCACGTGTTAGTGTATTTATGTGCTGGTGCATGTGTTAGTGTGTTTATGTGCTGGTGCATGTGTTAATGTATTTATGTGCAGGTGCATGTGTTAGTGTGTTTATGTGCTGGTGCATGTGTTAGTGTGTTTATGTGCTGGTGCATGTGTTAGTGTATTTATGTGCTGGTGCATGTGTTAGTGTGTTTATGTGCTGGTTCATGTGTTAGTGTGTTTATGTGCTGGTGCATGTGTTAGTGTGTTTATGTGCAGGTGCATGTGTTAGTGTGTTTATGTGCTGGTGCATGTGTTAGTGTGTTTATGTGCTGGTGCATGTGTTAGTGTATTTATGTGCTGGTGCATGTGTTAATGTGTTTATGTACTGGTGCATGTGTTAGTGTGTTTATCACTTTGTTCTATTTTATGTTTGTGACTGTTCACGTAATTACGTCCAGATGGTCTTTTGACCATTATTGAAGAAAAGAGACGCAGTGAAGAAATTTAGCTGTTACTGGGACTGTTTCACTCGTTGTTAAGTTTAAGGAAGTCATGATATAAATTTCTACAGAGAGCGATATCCAGTGGGAAACAAAACGTTTTTTCAGCAACGTACGCTCTCCCAGTTATCTAGATGGAAACGTGACCGAGTAGAGGCAGGGGAGAGAGCCATCTGCTGTTCTTTCCTATTTCAACTATCCAGATAGACCTAAGATGTAGCTAGATTGTAATTGATCCCTCTCTGCAGATATAGGCCATATGGTCTAATGCTATGTGCTTGTTCCACGTACTTCACCTGCTGCTACTACTCTTCTCTCCCATGTTCTCCTCTTACATCTTCTCTCTCACTCCCTCCTTGTTCATATTTTCTGCTCGGTTAAATTTTGAGAATAAATTACTTACTCACCATCGCCTTCCAACGTCTTTTTCTCAATATATTCAGCGAATTGTGATAATGCCTTATAACTTAAAATACAGATTATGAAAAATCTGCTGAAACTCTCAAAAAAGATTATGCCAATTAATTTGGTCTTTCAAAAGAAGCTAATTTTTGTTTTATATCACGCTGCTGTAACTTCTTTTTATCAGAACCTGACCTGTACCAGAATTAACATTTTTTAAGCCTAGATCTATCAGTCTACCTAAATCTGTGTTTGTTGCTTAAATTTGTCATTGTAACTGTATTTTGTTTGTTTTTTGCTAAAATCTGTTTTTACTTGAATCATGATTTATACTTGAACTTTCCCTAATTCCTAAACCTGTCCAGGTATTGCTTTTATTATTATTATTAGTAGTAGTAGTAGTGTTTATTATTACTTTTTATTATTATTATTAGTAGTAGTATTTATTATTACTTTTTATTATTTATTACTATTTGTATTATTATTTATTATTACTATTTTTATTATTATTTAGTATTACTATTTTATTATTATTTTTATTATTACTATTTTTATTATTTTATAATAAAATCTTCTGTTTTTCACTCGTTGTATCCCACACACACACACACACACACATACACACACACACACACACACACACACACACACACACACACAAAGGAATTGACAAGGTGGACAGGGCTCGAATGTTTCAGAGATGGGATAGAGGAACAAGGGGCCACAATTGGAAGTTGAAGACTCAGATGAGTCAGAGGGATGTTAGGAAGTATTTCTTTAGTCATAGAGTTGTCAGGAAATGGAATAGTCTGGCAAGTGACGTAGTGGAGGCAGGAACCATACATAGTTTTAAGACGAGGTTTGATAAAACTCATGGAGCAGGGAGAGAGAGGACCTGGTAGCGATCAGTGAAGAGGCGCGGCCAAGAGCTATGGATCGACCCTTGCAACCAAAAATAGGTGAGCACAAATAGGAGAGTACTCCTTACACTACTCTCTCTCTCTCTCTCTCTCTCTCTCTCTCTCTCTCTCTCTCTCTCTCTCTCTCTCTCTCTCTCTCTTAAAATATCAAAATATAATTTTTGCGTACATGTACAGAAAATTCTGTTTGGAGGCTCTTTGACTAGGCGACTTAAAAAATAAAAATAGAGGGGAATTAATAGTGTGTTGTGAGGGTTGGATACTCTCCACTATATATACTCTCCAGTGTATATACTCCCCAGTGTATATACTTCCCAGCGTATATACATGTTTATCCTCATTTTTCATATACGCCTACTATACAGACAGTATATACAACTGTATATGCGCCCAATGTATAAACAACCATTAATGTACAACTGATGCATAAACAATCACTGTGTATATACAACCACTGCCTATACTCCTGCATTCGTAAGCTTGTATACACTCACTGTATATACACCAACTATACTTGAAAATAACTCGGGTACATATACCCATGGTGTATATTCAACCACTGTGTATATACGCTCATTGTATATTCGTTAATAGTCCTACTGACAGTTAATTCAGGGATGAATTGTACTATCAGCTCGGTAAATACTGACTGAGAAGTATTAAGGTTTCTAGCATTGCTGAAGACGAAGTGAATTCCTGTGAGTAAGTGAATGAGTGGTTGAATGAGGGATTGAATGGACTGGTGAATAAGTGAGTAAATGAGAGGTTGCAGGTAATAATTGATTAAGCTATTAAGTGAGTGAATAGGTAAATGAATCAGTCTGCGACTAAGATTTTGAGTGAATGGTTTTGTGAAAGCTTTTTCAACTTCTCATAGAATTTATTGTGACTCCTGACTGGAGAACGCTGTCTCAACATTCGTGGCCCAAAACTCTCAACATATTACCAGCAGATAGAAGAAACACTGGCGGAACAAAGATACTTTTCAAGCAGAAGCTGGACAGCTTCTTGTTACAAATGCCACATCAGCCAGGCTGTGACAGCTGCGGGCTTGTGGGCCACTAGCACAGTCTGACGAGGTGAGAGAAGAGCCCTCGAAGCCGGTCACAGGTGAAGGCCCAGCGACAGAATTTTTTCTTAGTCTTCCTTATAGAATATCCTATTCCTTCTTCAGCAGCAACTAGTGAACGTGTTTTCAACTAGGAGTAAATCCGCCACTATCAAATCATGCATCCTAACCCTAAAAGAAATTTCCTTTCACAGTTTTGGAGTAACCAACCATCCAGTGCATTCTCACTTCCCGGATACCAGGAATTCGTCTATTATTAGGCGTTTAACATATTCCTCATTTATTTACCCAGTCAGCGTGGCTAAACCTATCAGAGAAACAAACTAGTAAGAGAATTTTCTCCAATTTGATCTCGACTCTTCTCGTGATCACATCGTAACCCCCTCCCCCCCCCACGTCCCAGCCAAAACTGCACTCGCACCTCTAAACTAAATCACACTCCAATTTCCTTTCCCCGATGCAAGGTCATAGTATTTTTCAGGGCTGCAAGGTCTCAGCCAGGGCCATAACACTTGCAGATTACATTTCAAGGGATTCCAGCACCAGCTTACCCGCCTTGCAACAAAAGTAACTGGAAGCACGTCTGGTCTCCAATAAAATCCAACTAACAGGTGAGGTCTGGACCACCTCACCCTCCCACTTTTTTTTGGCATTGTTGTTGCTGCCACTGCTGCTGTTAGCTTCCAGTGTATTTGCAGAAAGGCTGAGCTGAAAAGCCGAAAAGATCTAGCGTTTGGGTCGAGGCTTATACCAATACCTCCTCCACAAGCCATGACCATGTTAACCTCAGTAAGGATTTATTCAGGAGCGACCCCGCAGTTTGTGGCTCTTTGAGAAGGTGTTCGGGACTTGCTTCTATTGGGTTTGTGCGCGCATAGGGCGGGGAATATGGAGGAATATCATATCGGAGTGCGATTTTCTCGAGCGATCACGAACTGGGTGCAGTGGTGATAATATTGTATTCTGGATCTCAATAGCGCTTAAATCTATAAAACGACAAATATAAACTTACATGAAAGAAAAGAAGCTTGCAATGCATTGTTACAAAAAAGGAATATTTTCTAAACATTATATATATATATATATGATATCTTGTGTGTGTGTGTGTGTGTGTGTGTGTGTGTGTGTAATTTCGTTATTTAACTGGGGGGAAGAGCCTTATATATAGATATTTGTGTGCATCTCAAAAATAACTGTGAAGATAACATCTCTGACACACTATGACCACCTGTGCTCCAGTTTCCTCACTTGAAGTTGCAAGGCAAGAAAGATGCAATGTTCTTTCAACTTCTCTCTTAAAACCCAGCTTCTGTAGACAGAGTAGACAGACTAGGAATGCAAGACACTTTTTATTAGACGTTTCTCCCAAAATCGGGTTTTATGAAGGTTGTGTGCTCCCACATGTGCGTGTCTGTGTGCACGTACCTGCGTTCACTCACTGATCTGTATTTTGTGAATGGCCGATTAGCACCTGTCCTGGCTTCTTGAAAAGTAGTTTCTGGCATTACTCCTTCTTGGTATCTCCCTCTCTCTCTTTGTCATACCTACTCCTGAACTGTGTAGGGAGTTTGACTCGGCAACGACATAATATTACTTATACCACTCGTATCACACCAAAACTCTGTTTTGGTGTGATACGAGCTTCAATCTGCGTCCCCTTGGCTTATTCTCTTTCATTCTCTCTATGTAACTTACATATAGAATAGTGCACAATGCTGATGCATCCAAACTTTGTGAAAAACTGTGTCTCTCTCAGCCTTGTCAAATCCACTGAATATCCTCTGCATCGTAATCAAGGGTTCCATAGTTCTCGTCCTGGAGATAATTAGGTTCACTTCCTAATAACCACTGTCATATGTGAGTTAATGGCAAGACAAGAGCCAGTCAGCAACAGCTAGTAGTAGGTCCTGGAGCTGGGATGGCCAAACAAAAGCCAGTTAGCACCTAGGAACAGTCAGTAGCAGGTCCTGGAGCTGGGATGGCCAAACAAGAGCCAGTCAGCCCCTAGCAACAGCCAATAGCAGGTCCTGGAGATGGGATGGTCAAATAAGAACCAGTTAGCATTTAGCAGTAGCCAGTAACTGGGTAATGTAAGGGTCATGTAGCCTTCACAGAGAGGTAATTAAATTTAATTAAAAGAAGAGAATAGTTCCAGTTCTCTCGTTCAATAGCCCTCTTTCAAACTCCCCTCTTTAAAGTGCTGACTCATGAACTTAACCACGACTGATCAGAGCAGATCTAAGAGGCACTGTGAACCAATAATAATGAAAGGCACTGTGAACCAGTGATAATGTTGTAGGTACTATAAACAAATGATAGCTTTGTAGGCACTTTGAACAAGCGATGCAGTGTTGCATGGCTCTTTGAACTAATGATAATTTTGCGAGGCACTATGAACAGTGCTGTGCGGCACCTAAGGTCTTCTAGGGTGAATATTGTGCGGTTAAAAAAAGTTTATCATGTGATTTGTGACTCTTCTTGCATTGCTTATAAATTAAAGATAAGCAAGGATTCCACTTTTAATATTTCGTTATTATTCTAATTATTATTACCATTATTATTATTATTAATTTTTTTGTTTGTGAGAAAGGACTAAATCCGTACGGATCATAAAGTTCCTGTTTCATGGGAGGCAATCATGTTCAAGATAAGGAAGGGAAGAGTAGCTTCAATTTCTTTGATCATGAGACTTTCATCTGTATACCTCCTTTCTCTTGAAGGCTGATCAAGTGATACATTTAGCCACACCTTCTGGGGAAGGTGCCATGATACTAGCAAAGGGCTCTTGATCGAACGAATAGGAGCTATGCTCTTTGGATCAAACCTGATGAAGTCTCATTCCATAGGTGATGCATGACAGGTGTAGTTTCTCCATGAATGTAATAATTACAGTGATAATAATTATAACAATAATGGTTTACCTGGATAGAATTCCAGGGGTCAACGCCCCTGCGGCCCGGTCTGTGACCAGGCCTCATGTTGGACCAGAGCCTGATCAACCAGGCTGTTACTGCTGGCCGCACGCAGTCCAATGTACGAACCACAGCCTGGCTGGTCAGGTACCGACTTTAGGTGCCTGTCCAGTGCCTGCTTGAAGACAGCCAGGGGTTTGTTGGTAATCCCCCTTATGTATGCTGGGAGGCAGTTGAACAATCTTGGGCCCCTGTCACTTATTGTGTTGTCTCTCATCGTGCTAGTGGCACCCCTGCTTTTCACTGGGGGGATATTACATCGTCTGCCGAGTCTTTTGCTTTCGTAGGGAGTGACTCTCGTGTGCAAGTTTGGTACTAATCCCTCGAGAATTTTCCACGTGTATATAACAATGTATCTCTCCCGCCTGCGTTCTAGGGAGTACAGGTTTAGAAACTTCAAGCGTTCCCAGTATTTGAGGTGGTTTATCGCAGTTATGCGTGCCGTGAAGGTTCTCTGCACATTTTCAAGGTCAGCAATTTCACCTGCCTTGAAAGGTGCAGTTAGTGTGCAGCAATATTCCAGCCTAGATAGAACAAGCGATTTGTAAAGTGTCAACATGCTCTTTGCATCCCTGGTTTTGAAGGTTCTCATTATCCATCCTGTCATTTTTCTAGCAGATGCGATTGCTACGGTGTTATGGTCCTTGAAGGTGAGATCCTCTGACATGATCACTCCCAGGTCTTTGACATTAGTTTTTCGCTCTATTGTATGGTTGGAATTAGTTTTGTACTCCGATGAGATTTTAATTTCCTCACGTTTTCCGTATCTGAGTAATTGAAATTTCTCATCATTGAACTTCATATTGTATGATTTATTGCACTACGTCAAGTGTTTTCTCTGTCAACCAGTAAAGCTGTCACTGTCTTTTTAATTGCGCGTTCGATTGAACAAACGCACAACAATACCAGGCAACTGCGTGGGAGAGAGTTTATGTACATTATATGTATATATATTATAATGTCGTGCCGAATAGGTAAAATTGGTCAGTTAGCAAGAACTCATTTAAAATTAAGTCCTTTCTAAAATTTTCTCTTATACTTTTAAAGATAATTTTTTTTTTATTTATGTTAATGTAAAAAATAATAATTTTGTGCCAAAAGCACCTTAGAAAACATACCTAACCTTATTATAACAAGTTCAATTTAATTTAGCCTAATCCAACTAAATATATTTTAGATAAGTTTACAATAATTTAATAATAAACACAATGAAATATATTTTTTCGTTTGGTTCAGAATGATTTTTGCGAGATTATTGCATACACAAATTTTCGCTTGCCTTATTCGGCAAGAAGAACGTTGCTATTTAAGCCAAAATCGCAAGTTTTACCTATATGGCACGACATTTTACATATATATATATATATATATATATATATATATATATATATATATATATATATATATATATATATATATATATATATATCATATTTAAGACATAGCCCCACTTCACAAAGGGGGCAGTAAAGCAATAGCAGAGAACTACAGACCGATAGCGCTAACGTCCCATATTAAAATCTTTGAAAGGGTTCTAAAAAGCAAGATCACTACCCATCTAGATACCCATCAATTACACAACCAAGGGCAGCATGGGTTTAGAGCAGGTCGCTCCTGTCTGTCCCAACTACTGGACCACTATGACAAGGTCCTGGATGCTCTAGAAGACAAACAGAATGCAGATGTAATATACACATATTTTGCAAAAGCCTTTGACAAGTGTGACCATGGTGTAATAGCACACAAAATGCGTGATAAAGGAGTAACATCCTTTGCAGATGACACTTGAATTTGCATGACAGTGTCCTCCATTGAAGACACTGCAAGCCTCCAGGCCGACATCAACCAAATCTTTAAATGGGCCGCAAAAAACAATATGAAGTTCAATGATGAGAAATTTAAATTACTCTGATCTGGAAAACGTGAGGAAATTAAAACTTCATCGGAGTATAAAACAAATTCCAACCACACAATAGAGCGAAAAACTAATGTCAAAGACCTGGGAGTGATCAGGTCAGAAGATGTAACCTTCAAAGACCATAACACTATCAATTGCATCTACTAGAAAAATGAGAGGATGGATAATGAGAACCTTCAAAACCAGGGATGCCAAGATCATGTTGACACTTCAGGTCGCTTGTTCTATCTAGGCTGGAATATTGCTGCACACTAACAGCACCTTTCAAGGCAGGTGAAATTGCTGACCTAGAAAATGTACAGAGAACCTTCACGGCACACATAAGTGCGATAAAACACCTCAATTACTGGGAACGCTTGAAGTTCCTCAACCAGTACTCCCTAGAACGCAGGCGGGAGAGATACATTATTATATAGACTTGGAAAATCCTAGAGGGATTAGTACCAAACTTGCACACGAAAATCACTCCCTATGAAAGGAAAAGACTCTGCAGATGATGCAACATCCCCCCAATGAAAAGCAGGGGTGCCACTAGCAAAATAAGAGACAACAACACAATAAGTGTCAGGGGCCCAAGACTGTTCAACTGCATCCTAGCATACTTAAGTGGGATTACCAATAGACCCCTGGCTGTCTTCAAGCAGGCACTGGACAGGCACCAAAATCAGTACCTGACCAGCCGGGCTGTGGTTCGTACATCAGGTTGCGTGCAACCAACAGTAACAGCCTGGTCGATCACGCCCTGATCCACCATGAGGCCTGGTCACAGACCGGACCGCGGGGACGTTGACCCCCGAACTCTCTCCAGGTATACAGAGAGTGAAAATAGTATGATATATAACGGGAATTGCAATTAGGATTTTGTAAAAAAAAAAATAATGTTTATCCTGGGGATAAGAACAAACACCCGAGAGACTATAACATGACATGAAACATGCATATCTGGTGGTAGCAGGTGATCTGATTCCCTCTCTCCCGTTCTGGTAGTAAATGTCTCGCTCATACGCCCGTAAAGATTAACACAAGTCTTTTGTTTGCCTGACTGGTTGGCAGTTTGGTTGGATGACTGGTTGGCTAGCTGGCTGGCTTATTGGCTGTGTGGCTTGCGAGCGGAGCAGGTTTCCTGGGATGTGACAGTCAAGTGGCATTATTTGACATCTATGCAGATGAGAAGCAGTTGTCAACATTGGCAATGAATATTTAAGGGAAGGGATCACGTAGGGCGCTTCAGCACTGACTGTTGGATGATTTTCTCCTGTTTTTCTACAGCGATAAGGAGAGGAACTTGAAGCAGGCTCTTGAAGGTATGGGAATGAGGGGATTGTTTGAAGCAGGCTCTTGAAGGTATGGGAATGAGGAGATTGTTTGAAGCAGGCTCCTGAAGGTGTGGGAATTAGGGGATTGTTTGAAGCAGGCTCCTGAAGGTGTGGGAATTAGGGGATTGTTTGAAGCAGGCTCCTGAAGGTGTGGGAATGAGGGGATTGTTTGAAGCAGGCTCCTGAAGGTGTGGGAATTAGGGGTTTGTTTGAAGTAGGCTCCTGAAGGTGTGGGAATTAGGGGATTGTTTGAAGCAGGCTCCTGAAGGTGTGGGAATGAGGGGATTGTTTGAAGCAGGCTCCTGAAGGTGTGGGAATTAGGGGTTTGTTTGAAGCTGGCTCCTGAAGGTGTGGGAATTAGGGGATTGTTTGAAGCAGGCTCCTGAAGGTGTGGGAATGAGGGGATTGTTTGAAGCAGGCTCCTGAAGGTGTGGGAATTAGGGGTTTGTTTGAAGCAGGCTCCTGAAGGTGTGGGAATTAGGGGATTGTTTGAAGCAGGCTTCTGAAGGTGTGGGAATGAGGGGATTGTTTGAAGCAGGCTCCTGAAGGTGTGGGAATGAGGGGATTGTTTGAAGCAGGCTCCTGAAGGTGTGAGAATGAGGGGATTGTTCGAAGCAGACTCCTGAAGGGCAGTGGAGACTAAGAGGCATATATGAAGCTGGGTGGTGAGAATGAGTGAAGCAGACTCCTAACGAGACGGGGAAGGGGGATGAATTGAGGAGACACTGAAGAGAAGGGGAGAGAGATGCACGGAACAGACTCCTGAAGGCATGTAGGAGGGGGAGAAGTAAATGTATAGAGCAGAATCCTGAAAGGCTGTGGGGGAGGGAGAGGAATTAATGGAGCAGTTTCGTGAAAAGGAGTGTGAAGCATAATGTATGGAGCAGTCATACGTGGAAGACTGCCATGTATGAAACACGGCTGAAATAAATGAGAAGATCTGAAAGTTGCAAGAAGTATCAAAGGATAGTTTTAACGACTGAGCCACGAAAGAAAATGAAATCTGAAAAGAATAAATAGTGGAATATCCTAAAGCCAAAGAACATATTCCGACAACTGGAACTGATTTTGCAAGAGAATATTTCTTGAAGAAATCGACATTCCAGCATCTTGAGGTTAGAATTTTTAAATTTGCATATTTAGTGATGTAGTAGATGGAAAATGGATCTACAAAATAATTATGTTATAAATTCAGTAAACTGAATATTCTGACACAAAATGGTCAAAATAAGAACGCCTGGAAATGTGAAAAATTGGTAGTACGAAGGACTGAAAATATCCTGGAATGTACCCAGGGGAATGGGAAATTCGAAAATGTGGGCATAGATACGTATATACAGGTATATACAAAAGCAAAAATGCGAAAGCCTGGAAATGCGAGCTTGTGGGAATGTAAGTGTTGGGACATGGGAAAATCTGGAAATGCGAGGTCTGGAAATGTGGCGGAGATGTGTAATCGTGAATGTAAAGGAGCCTGAAAGGACTGATATGAACGCGGTTCCTTTAAGCTTTGATGGACCGAAATGTTCATTCTCTCCCTCTCTCTTTTCCTCTCTCTCTCCCTCCACACACTCACATGTACGTACATACATTGTGTGTGTACGTAAGTATGTACGTACGTTTCTGTCAAAATAAGCTTCTATTAGTGATATGTAAGCTCACTTATTCTTTCCCACATCACATACACTTATATTTCTAACAGAGCTTCGTTAATTTTCCATCGCTTTATCTGGTTTTACTTCGTCTATTTTTTCTCTCTCTCTCTCTCTCTCTCTCTCTCTCTCTCTCTCTCTCTCTCTCTCTCTCTCTCTCTCTCTCTCAAGAGAGAGAGAGAGGAGAACTTGTATAGATTACTTTCCTACCCCCCTCCCCCTCCCCCCCTTTCCTCCAGGATCAGCCGCTACATTCGGGCCAGACAAAAGACGAGAGACAAAAAGCCCCGGAGATCCAGCGTGTGTGCCGGTAGTGGGGCGCGCCGCACACAATTGTCTCAAACGAAATCAAGAAATCTTGTGGTTTCCGTACTTTTCCCACTTCCACCACAGCATCCTTACCTAGTCGAAATAAAAAGAAAAGAATATCGCGATCATGAGGAGGCGCTAAGCCCGTATATTTTTTTTTTTCAACGGATTGGGAGGTAATCATGTTTGGTCCTGGGAAAGGCTGGGAAGCTCCAGTTTCTTAACGTTATCAGAACATTCCCTCCCACTGAACGGAAAAAGAATAGGGGAAAAAATCACTACGTGTGGAAATGGAGAGCTTATGAGCCATGCTTTCACATCACAGTCGTCTCCCAGCACTTCCCAGTGAGGAATGGAGTTGAATAGGAGACAGAAGCATCTCGTAAGAGGATACGAGAGACAGACGTGGCAGGTAATCAACACTCAAGCGTGGTCACAAGAGTTCATAAAGCAGGTGTGACCCTTCTCAACAACACCAACTCTCTCTTTGTTGCTTTCATTTCGTGTCATTTTGGAGAGCGTCGGCCTTATCGTCCCAGACATAAACCTGCAGCCTCTCGCTTATCATCTGACTTCGCCTTTACACTCGCGGGCTCATTCTTCGTACACGTCCGTCGTTTATACGTTTGTCGGTTAAATGCACTGATCGTTCGCACAACTCATCGTTCACAGAACTCATCGTTCACATAAATCATCATTCACACAAATCATCGTTCACACAAATCATCGTTCATACAAATCATCGTTCATGTACTCTTGATTCTTTTATTTATCATTCACTACATATTCATTATTCACACTAACGCCCAAGTGTACTCACGACACTGGCTGAACGAGTAAGATAAATATCCCAAAATGAGCGTTTTATGGTCGTTTCCTCCTTGAGATTCAGCAGGACACCTCATTCTAGCCTCCCAGGTGGTGCGTGTCCTCTTGTCATCCACTCTCACTATTCCCCCGACCCCCACGATCCTTCCCTGTACCCCCACTCCTCCCTTCCACCAACCATCTTCCACAAGTCGCCCTCCCCCCATCCACCATCCTGTTAACACCTCCATTCTCCCCACTCCCCGCCATCCTCCCCACAATCCACCATCCTCCCCAACCTCCCCCCTCCCTAAACTCGCACCTTTAACCAAGTAATAATTCACAGGGAGTTAAAGGGTGATGCATCCTTGTCACATTCTCTCTCTCTCTCTCTCTCTCTCTCTCTCTCTCTCTCTCTCTCTCTCTCTCTCTCTCTCTCTCTGTTTATTTTGATAAGGCTATTTATTATTTTATGTTCGTTTGTATGTTTGCCCCTGGCTGTGGGTTGGAAGGCGATGAGCTAACGTGGCACTATATATATATATATATATATATATATATATATATATATATATATATATATATATATATATATATATATATATATATATTTATTTTATTTTATTAACACATCGGCCGATTCCCACCAAGGCAGGGTGGCCCGAAAAAGAAAAACTTTCATCATCATTCACTCCATCACTGTCTTGCCAGAAGGGTGCTTTACACTACAGTTATAAAACTGCAACATTTACACCCTCCTTCAGAGTGCCGGCACTGTACTTCCCATCTCCAGAACTCAAGTCCGGCCTGCCGGTTTCCCTGAATCCCTTCATAAATGTTACTTTGCTCACACTCCAACAGCACGTCAAGTATTAAAAACCATATGCCTCCATTCACTCCTATCAAACACGCTCACACATGCTTGCTGGAAATCCAAGCCCCTCGCACACAAAACTTCCTTTACCCCCTCCCTCCAACCTTTCCTAGGCCGACCCCTACCCCGCCTTCCCTCCACTACAGATTTATACACTCTCGAAGTCACTCTGTCTCGTTCCATTCTCTCTACATGTCCAAACCACCTCAACAACCCCTCCTCAGCTCTCTGGACAATCGTTTTGGTAATCCCGCACCTCCTCCTAATTTCCAAACTCCGAATTCTCTGCATTATATTCACACCACACATTGACCTCAGACATGACATCTCCACTGCCTCCAGCCTTCTCCTCGTTGCAACATTCATCACCCATGCTTCACACCCATATAAGAGCGTTGGTATAACTATACTCTCATACATTCCCTCTTTACTTCCATGGACAAGGTTCTTTGTCTCCACAGACTCCGAAGTGCTCCACTCACCCTTTTCCCCTCATCAATTCTATGATTCACCTCATCCTTCATAGACCCATCCGCCGACATGTCCACTCCCAAATATCTGAATACATTCACCTCCTCCATACTCTCTCCCTCCAATCTGATATCCAATCTTTCGTCACCTATTCTTTTTGTTATCCTCATCACCTTACTCTTTCCTATATTCACTTTCAATTTTCTTCTTTTACACACCCTACCAAATTCATCCACCAACCTCTGCAGCTTCTCTTCAGAATCTCCCAAAAGCACAGTGTCATCAGCAAAAAGCAACTGTGACAACTCCCACTTTGTATTTGCTTCTTTATCTTTTAGCCTAACACCTCTTGCCAAGACCCTCGCATTCACTTCTCTTACAACCCCATCTATAAATATATTGAACAACCACGGTGACATCACACATCCTTGTCTAAGGCCCACTTTTACTGGGAAATAGTCCCCTT
>WNWK01000727.1:47500-117500 GCA_009830355.1 Cherax destructor | reverse complement strand
CAATCTTATTATAGTGAAACGCACCCACTTTTAATTTGAGATACTCCAAAATATTTCTTGATTTTTTTATGGGTCTGTTCTGGCGATGAGCCTGAGAGCTTGAGCTCCTTCAGACCTTTGTAATAGAACCCTGGTTGTGGGTTGGCATCCTAAAGATATCGTAGTAAAATAGACGTAGGCTTTGCAATGAGCTGAGGTTGGATAAGAGTTCTTATCGAAGATTCAACTGCGAAAACAATAAAAAAAGGTTTTCATATTTTTTACCCAACTAAAGTGAAAAACAAAGATTTGTATATCCACTTTAAACTCTTAACTTTCGGAATTAATCCCAATCATAAATAAAAATTATAATTTTAATCTTATTTATTTAAAATATTATTTTATGCATCTGTTTCCCTCAATATATTTTAAAATAATGATGTAATACGTGAGTAAGTCTGGAGTGTTTTGTGTCTTTTCTTTCCTGCATTTCATGCGAAGTCAATACTAGTTCGTGACAAGTTTGTGGTGGAATGTTTCACGGAAAAGTCTTGCAACTTTTAATGGTTCGGTGGATCAACTTTCAACTTATTGTGATATGAACCGAATGGAAAACAGGCAAAGTTTAATGGTACCGTCTGTTACCATTTGTGTGCGTGCGTGTGCGCATGCGTGCGTGCGTGTGCGCATGCGTGCGTGCGTGTGCGCATGCGTGCGTGCGTGTGCGCATGCGTGCGTGCGTGTGCGCATGCGTGCGTGCGTGTGTGCATAGTGTTACAAGGGTCGTGGCATCTAGATGTCTATTGATGAGATATTGGAAGGTGTAACTAGGCGAGTGCAAGTGTGACTATGGGTGTAGGAGTAACTATGTGAGTGTAGGTGTGATTTGTTGAGTGATGGTGCGTGGTGGTGAGTGAAGATGAGTAGAAGATCGTAGACGAGTGTATGTGTGTATAGGTAAGGAGACGCTAAGACTTAATTACTTATAAATGTTGCCACATAACACTCGAAGCCCACTTTAAACCTGATTAGTAAAATTTATTTTGATTATATCTATGGAAAATTTAAGCGTTTTATTAAGAATTTTACCCTTCATGGTATTTAAAGATTAACTACAATTAATCCATACTAGAACACTTGAGATCCGCCACCTCAATCATACGTTTAACTCAGATAATTGAGTCTCCATAAGAAGAATGATGCGAAAAAATGACCAGATGGTCATTTTTGTTTAGCCAAGGAAGCTGATCTCGAGGTAACTTATCGCTGCTTGGGTCGCACTTACGACCAGGTCACCGCCTGTCGAAGTAGGGATTAAGGCCACTTCGGGGACGGATTTGCGCGCACCAAAGTGGATATTTGGTCCACATTATGACTTACTGTGGGAGGAGTCGTATTATGTGGTGGGTCTAAGCTCTACCGCACGATACCGCGGCAGGAGCGAGGCCCCCAATTGGTCATTAGGAGGGTACAATCACTCGTGACGAGCTAATGTCCTCAGCACGCAGATGACACCCAAGGGAGAGCGGCCCAAGCTACCTGAGGAGCTCTCCTCTAAATGCTAGATGACTGCGGCCTAGACTCTTACTATTGGGCAGAGAGGCTCTGGGAGGGGTGATTAAAGGTGCGATGCTCTTGAGTGGGACCCGAGGGGAAAAGAGAGGGTGCGATGAACCGAGTGGGAACCGAGGGAAAAAATAAGGGTGCGATGCACCGAGTGGGACCCGAGGAAAAAAACAAGGGGGCGATGCACCGAGTGGGTCCAGAGGGAAAAGCCGGAAGAACTAACGTCACTTACAGTGATGAGGACGCAGCCTCCAAGAATAATATTCGAAGTTAAAATATCAGTTAAAAATAAGCCGAACTCGCCTAATAGGCCGAACTCCCTTAAAAAAAATTTGTTTTTTTTTTTCCAAAAAATTCTTTTGCAGAATGATGGATAATTTTTTTCATTGGCAGTGATAAAAAGATTTTTATTTTTGGACGATAAAGTGCTGTATTATTATTGTCATTGGAGTGAATCTTGTTATTAATGTTATTATTATTAGTTCTTTTTCTTATTATTATTATTATTATTATTATTATTATTATTATTATTGTTGTTGTGAGGAAACTTCAAATCCGTATCGGTGATAAAGCACCTTGGGAATGGGAAGTACGAAGTTTGATCAGAGGAAGGGACGGGTATCTACAATTCCTACAATCAGGAGCACTTCAGCAGGAACAAAGCATCCCCTTCCCCATCCCTTGAAGGATCAATGGATGTCTTAATGAGCTGTATAGCGACTGATTAAAGAGAGGCAGTTATCGTGCTGCGGGATAGCTCATAAGGGTAATTATTTAAATGTGTAAGTGACTTACAGTGTGCAATTATCACGATGTGTAGTTGATTTATTGAGGGCATTATTAGCACGTCAGGGGATAACTTGTTGAGGGTGATTATGGGAGACTTAACAGAGATGATGTTTTTTAATGTGTAGTTGTTAAATTATCAGAGATTATTATTGTATATGAATGACTTGTGAAAGCAAAGGATAGATATCAGAGAGTTTCTTCGTTGATAATTTATCAAAGTGTAAAAATTGTGTGTGGGGAGAAGGGAAAAAGGGGAAAGCCTGTTCATCCAAGAAGACTGTTTTACAAAGGAGCTGATGCAAGTCAGACTACGGATTAACTGCACGACCTTCTTTGGTGGTAAACCATTATAACCTGTCAACTGGCCGGAGGTGCGCTACAAGAGTTGCTACTGACCGGAGGTGCTCTACAAGAGTTGCTACTAACCGGAGGTGCTCTACAAGAGTTGTTACTGACCGGAGGTGCACTACAAGAATTGCTACTGACCGGAGGTGCGCTACAAGAGTTGCTACTGACCGGAGGTGCGCTACAAGAGTTGCTACTGACCGGAGGTGCGCTACAAGAGTTGCTACTGACCGAAGGTGCGCTACAAGAGTTGCTACTGACCGGAGGTGCGCTACAAGAGTTGCTACTGACCGGAGGTGCGCTACAAGAGTTGCTACTGACCGGAGGTGCGCTACAAGAGTTGCTGCTGACCGGAGGTGCGCTACAAGAGTTGCTACTGACCGGAGGTGCTCTACAAGAGTTGCTACTGACCGGAGGTGCGCTACAGGAATTGCTACTGACCGGAGGTGCGCTACAAGAGTTGCTACTGACCGGAGGTGCGCTACAAGAGTTGCTACTGACCGGAGGTGCGCTACAAGAGTTGCTACTGACCGGAGGTGCGCTACAAGAGTTGCTTCTGACCGGAGGTGCGCTACAAGAGTTGCTACTGACCGGAGGTGCGCTACAAGAGTTTCTGCTGACCGGAGGTGCGCTACAAGAGTTGCTGCTGACCGGAGGTGCGCTACAAGAGTTGCTACTGACCGGAGGTGCGCTACAAGAGTTGCTGCTGACCGGAGGTGCTCTACAAGAGTTGCTACTGACCGGAGGTGCGCTACATGAGTTGCTACTGACCGGAGGTGCGCTACAAGAGTTGCAACTGACCGGAGGTGCGCTACAAGGGTTGCTACTGACCGGAGGTGCGCTACAAGAGTTGCTACTGACCGGAGGTGCGCTACAAGGGTTGCTACTGACCGGAGGTGCGCTACAAGAGTTGCTACTGACCGGAGGTGCGCTACAAGAGTTGCTGCTGACAGGAGGTGCGCTACAAGAGTTGCTACTGACCGGAGGTGCGCTACAAGAGTTGCTACTGACCGGAGGTGCGCTACAAGAGTTGCTGCTGACCGGAGGTGCGCTACAAGGGTTGCTACTGACCGGAGGTGCGCTACAAGAGTTGCTGCTGACCGGAGGTGCGCTACAAGAGTTGCTACTGACCGGAGGTGCTCTACAAGAGTTGCTACTGACCGGAGGTGCTCTACAAGAGTTACTACTGGACGGAGGTGCGCTACAAGAGTTACTACTGACCGGAGGTGCGCTACAAGAGTTGCTACTGACCGGAGGTGCTCTACAAGAGTTGCTACTGACCGGAGGTGCGCTACAAGAGTTGCTACTGACCGGAGGTGCGCTACAAGAGTTGCTACTGACCGGAGGTGCTCTACAAGAGTTACTACTGGACGGAGGTGCGCTACAAGAGTTACTACTGGCTGGAACTGCCATGGCTGCACTTCAAGGATTCGCACTACGAAATAAGACACTCGTGCAGTGCTAGAATATATTATTGAGGATATGTTTCACCATAAATGGCTTCTTCAGTTCTACAGAGATAACCACAAAGTTAATAACGTTCCCTCAGTAAAATTTGCTAAATCAAGGAGTCTCACTGGCCGGAGATGTGTTGCCAAGGGTCCAACCAGCAGGAACTTCGTTACCGGGTGTCCCACTAGCAGATGTGTTACAGGGGTCCCACTAGCAGGAGTTGGGTTATCAGGAGTCCCACTAGCAGGAGTTGGGCTACCACGAGGTCCCACTTTCGGAGATGTGTTACAGGGGCCCCACTAGCAGCCAAAGGGGTCCTACTGGCCGGAGATGTGTTTCATGGGACCCACTGACCGAAGCTGGGTCCCAATTACCACTGTGACCAGCATTTTAGCGTAGTGGGACCACCTGAAGGTTTATCTTCTACTGCAGAGAATATATCAGTTTTTAAAGATTGCCTTCGTTTCACCTGTTAGGATTACTTTTTTTTATTAAATTTAGTGTGTGTGTGTGTGTGTAATGTGCCTCGTGGTTTAATATTTTTTGCTCTCAAAACATTTAGTGAATGTTTATGAAATTTTATTTACTGTAATAAACGTACATGAATTTTCACATCCCAGTTGGTTTGTACGTCTTTGTTTATTTTGTCACTGTGGATTTCTCTACACCTGACGCAGAGTTCTCACACATCTGTCTCCAGATTACTTCCACTCTTATTCGCTGCTTCACAGAAGCAGCTGTCAAGTCTTGTCTTGGTGGTTTGCGAGGGGAAAGATACGAGTGTATTTTCTACGAGGAAATGCATTTTGTTACATTGTGTCTGTCTGTTCCTTTGCTTGTAGACTTGCGCATCTGTCGGGATTTGTGTCTTTCTTATATTTTATCTTCCTCTGTCCTATTTTACCTGTCATTCCCTTCCCTCTTGTTATTTAGCTCTCTCTCTCTCTCTCTCTCTCTCTCTCTCTCTCTCTCTCTCTCTCTCTCTCTCTCTCTCTCTCTCTCTCTCTCTCTCTCTCTCTCTTAAAACACACACACACACACACACACACTGTAATAAGTAAAAAAAATAGTAAAAAAAAAAAAACCATTCCTAATATGAAGCCTAACTTCTGAAATAGGACACTTACTCCTTTTAAACTCTAGGTCTGTATCACTAACAAGTTGGTCAGTCATTTGAGGAACAAAACACACTAATCAAACAAGGAAGACAAAGAAACAGGCTGCAGAACAGGCATTTATAGTAATATAATAATATTATTATCTTTATTTCTACAAGTACATGTACAAGGTATACAGGCCTAGCTGACATCAGTGACATACTACTATGCAGAAAGCCGCTTATTATGCAGAGCATTTCGGGCAAATTAGGTCAGTTTTGTTCCAGGATGCGACCCACACCAGTCGACTAACACCCAGGTACCTTGCTTGCTCTGCAGCTTATTTTTTGCGTTCTTGTCAAGAATACGCTATTTAATCCATACATCAAGCGAATCAACTTCAAGATCAAACTCATGCTTATGCAGTCAATTGAGCTACGCTCTTAATCCCTAATATTGTACAGGAACAATAATTTATGATTATACTGAAATTCTAATACCCCCATAAAAGGCTACTCAAGAATCTGATGAAAATATGTCGAGAGTTATTCTTAATTGGTACTATTGAGGTGATATACGGCCTTAATGTTTCACATACAGATGATACTCTTTTTTAACCTAACAAAACAATTGCAGGTTAAAATTCAGGTCAAAGGACTGAGATTCGACCCCTACAATAACAACTCGGTCAGTATATCTATTGAGGGCAATCTTACTGAACGAGTAAACAGTTAACCTCTATTTTATCCATGTTTTCCTCGAAATTAGAAGCCGATGCAAGTATTGCGTCCAGAATTAGTAGAAACAAGGAATATTAAAGGTTGAGCCTTCTGATATAGAGAGCATGATTGAGGCTTCTGAGAGCATCATCTTGGCAGATCATTAAGTAATCATAGTCTGCTCCTCTCTTCTGGGTGTCAGGCCGTGTGACTTCTGACGAAGATTGTGTAGTGAAGTAGGGCAAGTGTGTATGGATGTAATTACGAAAGGGGATATAGGTCCTTTGATTCTAATTACCGTCCATTCTGCCTGACCTTAAAAGTGGGAAAATTTCTAGAATCTGTACCTACGAATGTATTTCAGAGTCATCGTGATGATCATAATTTAATCAGTAAGTGTCAAAAAGTATTCATAAGACTTTCTTGCTTCATAAATTGATTAATTTTCTCACTAAGATATTCGAAGTGATAAAGAGTAGGACTTGATTGATATAGACTTCATTATGGTCTGTGATGGAATTTTATACAGGGGGATCGATGGATGTAGTAGCACAAGGTATCTGCGGAAACCTCTTGGACAATGAGGAAACAGTGTGTTTAAATAAGGAAAAATTAGACTAGGAACCACTGTATCTTAGTACACAGTAAATAGAAGTTAGACAAGGAGTAGGGACATGTTCATTAGCAGATGATGATACGTTTGAACACCAGCTTTATCAGATTTTTTACAATACTTTGGAAAATAATGAAACTGATAGGGCACCAGTGCAGGTGACAGGAGAGGGTGACGTGACCCTTTACGTCACGCAGTTGGCTGAGTTTGTGGTACTAATTAGCTCTGATTCTAAACACCACCCTTTGTCTCTGTTTTCTTCTTCTGAAAGAAAAAGTTTTATCTCAGCCCATTTCATGATGTAAAGATATGTTACGATAACTGACCACGCATTCAAAGTGTTGTTAGTCCAGTAGGCATATTTAAGCTCTGCAGTGTGTGTGTATGTGTGTGTGTGTACAAACATAAACATTGCCACAACCACAAGGGAAGAGTGTAACCTCCGACTTTTCTTAAATAATCTACAGTTATGAGCTCCAGTTATGTCTCGGGTAGTGGAAGATGTGATGATTGCGACGTTGATGTTGGACTTATAGAGAAGTCTTACAGCGTTTAAGTAGTATTGTACATCTCTTCAATGGATTGGCTTGATACTGGGAAAGGAGTCTTAATCCAAGGAATTGGAGCTGCTCTCCCCCATCCTCTGATCAAACATGATTGATTTCCATTCTCCAGGCGCTGCATGACCTTTAACAACACCACTTCCACCAACAACACTTCTCTGTTACTAGGGACTCAGGAGTATTTTCGTACTGAAGGAGTGGACAGGCTCGGTGGAGTGGATGGACTCTCCACGGTTGAAATAGTTAATGCTATAACAAGAAATATTAGCAAGGGAGAAATGGCTCTGGTATTTTGGGCTTTCCATAGCATAAATCATCGAAATTCGAACAAATCTTGTGGCTCGCACAAGAGAACTTATCATAAGCTTGGTATACAACAACTGACTCTCCCGCCATCAATGTTTCCCTATCAGTTCAGTACACCTTCCAGTCCGCCTCCTTGAGTTACATCGACAGGGGTTTTCCTGTTATAGAACGGGGTTTCAGTGGTACAGCGTTTCACTCTAGTGTTTTTTCAATAAATCTTGTTCTGGAGCGTGCATCCTTTCTCTACTATTGTCTGCAGCACGCCATCTGGATCCAAGTGTTTATCTTGTAGACTGCCTGACAGTGGTCGATGAAGCTTCGTAAATAATGGGGTGTTCGTCTGACTATATTTTAACTTTCAGTTTGATTGCTTTTATCTCATCCCTGATGACTGGCGGAATTTACAAATTACTTCTTCCTTCACTGAGCTCCTCAGAAGAGTTTACATACATCTGACATATTTTTTTTAGTACTTTAGTGAAAACATACTACGAGAAGTAAGGTTAGAATGAAGATTAAAATAAATAATGTTTTCTCAGCTAACTCACCATTTGTAATTTATTCTTCATTAACTGAGCACCTAACCGTTCACTTGTCAATAACTCCATATCAAATTTTGTAAACAAAATGTAAACTTTTTTCATTACTAAGATGTGCATGAAATATACAATGCAACATATTCACTCACAAGTTTCAAGCAGACCTTACCAAGCCGCGAACCGTGACGACTCTGGCTCATTTCATACCCAACACCTCCCAACACCTCTCAACACCGACAAACACCCACCACCTTAAACCATCTCCCGAAACCTCCCTCCAGCTCCCACTACCCCCCAACACTATCACATCCCATCACCCAATTCAAACGAGGCCAGAGGAAGGCATAAGCTTATTCCTTTCCTGCAGTACTGCACTATTACATTACGGGTGAATGGTTACCAATGCTCCTTAACTAGTCTCTTCGTGGTTGCTTCCCTGAGCTCCTATTGAATGGGAAATACAATAGCTAATAAAATTTACCGACCGATTTTTCTGAAAATTTTACACTGGAGTAATAGTTTTGGTGTTTTATTTTTCTTTTGTAGTTATAAACAAGTGTGTTTAGAATATTTTATCTACATTTACTAAAGCGCTTAACCATATGAGTCATTCAGCGCAGGGAATGATGGAGGCTTGATCCTCCGTCCGCTAAACGATGACTGACACACTACTTGGTTATATGGAGACCACAGCCGTTGGACATTTAGCAAGGCATTATTATAAGCAATATTAATTATTTAACGGCTCAAGATGGTAGAAAAAGCGATAAGTGACGGTATCATTGCTTCCTTAGTCATCTTAGGGGTACCCAGTTATAGAACAGAATATTGTCAATACCTACAACCTGTCAGAGACCGGGCCAGGATAAGCATACAAAAGACCGAACCTCCCACTCTTTATGTTGACCTACACAGCTTTTTCACCTCATAAAATGCAATAAAAGCTAGAATAAACACCACAGACTATTTATAAAGGAAATAAACATTAAAAACACTATAACATTTATTTCTATCTCCGCTGCCTTCCTCCTACGTGGCATTATAATTTCCGGCTCAGTTACTTCTCTCAGCAAATTACAAGCAATATCATTACATTAATGCAGAGCAAGGGGCATCCAAGGACTCGTCAGGATGCTTGGCAAGAGAGATCTCATCTCAGTGAGGCCGCGCCCGGGGAGAGATGCAAGACACCTGTTGGCGCGAGGTACACCACAGAATCCGACAAGGTAATGAATACAGGATTTCTTGTCAGACCCATTTTTTTCCATTGCTTTTTGTCTTTTTAATTAAAAGAGGCAGAAAGTGAAAAGGGTGCTTGTTGACAAAGTTGTATAGCTGGACCCAATTTAACACAATAAAAGGCGAAAAAATCCTTTTAATCAACTCTGTGTCGCAACTCAATTGAAGCATCACACAAGGCTAGTAGAAATCTAACGCTGTAATTACCCTTGCATTTTATTCGCTAACTTCTACACCTGACATGGTTCCCGTACCTGATCATGTTCCTTCACCTTACCCACACACTGCACTTCAAAGAACGAAATCATTAAGAAACATTGAAAAGGCTAATAACAGGTTATTATGTAGTGAATTCCCATGTCAGGTAACACTTTTCTAGATGAATACACTAACATATATTTGCATAGGTCCTGGACTTAAACACGTGATTTGGATCAGGTGGCTTTTGTATGTAATATGCGCATCTTGTACTCTTATTAGTCTGCCAGGGACTGCCTCAGTTTTACGCAAAAATATACAGTACTCTTTAAATTTTCAGTGTTTTGTTTTAGGTTGGCTTACGCCAAGATTAAAAACGTCGATGTCTATAATGCCTTTTAATTCTTCACCAATGTTGACTTCCCAAGCTAGCATACTTTTTTTGCGATGATTTCAATCCTTTGCCAGCCTCGAACTGCGAGTGTGGAATAAATCCTAAACCTTTCACCGCAGGAGTCGCAGTAGGTGCGAGCAACACTGCAGTCAAAGTGGGCTGACCGGGCATGCGTGCGCCACTCGAATCCCTGGCCAGACTTTTTTTTTTTTATCCTTCTCCAACAGATTCATTAATCTACTGAGGCAAACTCTACCGGAATATATATAGATAATTCAACTTGAGTGGACCACATTATCTCATCAGTCGGTAAAATAATGTGTAATTGATTTTTTCTCAAAAAGCGAAAAGCAACTCAAAGTTACTGCGTTTAATATATTTTTTCCCCTCGTCTTTTATAATTATGGTCCTATTTTACTTGTGATATTTCAAGCCTAAATTCTTTCTCTTCCTCAGTTTTTGTTGGATTCCGCGAGCCTTTAATTATATCATCATAGCATCAAATCTTTTTTTATTTCATATGATTCCGTGTGCTGCCTATCTGTGAGTATCTTTTGATCTTCTGTCTCAGCTCATGGCGGCGACGCTTCTTTCGTCCTTTGATCTCTTCTTTGCTTCGCTGCCCGAGGAGAATCTTCAAGTGAGAAGATTATCAAAAGCACCAGTATTAATGAGCAGGAAGCTTTTTTTTAACCCCATTTCAAACGACAAAATGTCTTTGGTTATGAGTACGGATGGACGTATTCATTCCTCTTATTTTTCTCTCTCTCTTTCGGCCATATTTTTTTTTCTTTGCGTTCGAAATACTCTGTTGAAATGAGAAAGTGAACTTGTTCACTTGGGGTAATTCGCCAGAGAATGAGAGACTTCATTAATCCCCGATTTGACAGCTCTGTGCGTAATTATTCCTTTCATTTCCTCCTCTTCATGATCTTAAGAGTGTGGCTGTGGATGTCTGCCTTGCGATTGGCGGACGGAGCATGAAGCCTCCACCACCCTGACTCATATAGGTTTAGAGCTATAAATGAACTCAAATGTGGAGGAGTTTTTTTTTTTCCTCCCGTTTAGAAGAGGGAGTATGAGCCATCAACCCGCTTTGCGCTGAATGACTCACTCGGGTTTAGTGCTTCACATAAATATAATCATTTAAGGCTGAGGCTGATGGAATTGTGAGGGTAGTGGGTGTGGTTGTAGCTACGATGGTGGTTGTGGATATAATTGTAGTTACGGTTGTGATTAAGGTGGTGATCTTAGTTCTGGTAGTAGTAGTACTAATTGTATTAAAAGTAGATGTAACAGCAGCAGCAGCAGCAGCAGAAGTAGCACCAGCAATAATAATAATAATGATAATAATATCGATATTAACATCATCAATAATGATATCAATAGTCAGAGCAATATTTGCGATATAAAAGCTCAGAAATATATAAACGGAGATGCGTTAGAAAATCAGAAAAATATATTAAGCTTTTTCGTAGTTTTGGTATGTAAATTGTGTTTTTTTTTTTTCAAATAAAAATGCATTCTGATATTCCTTTAGTCTGGAAACAGAAGGTTAAAAAGTTCTGGTGACAGAACAGTGATATGAGAAACCAAAAGAAAATAACAAACTTTGTAGATGAACAAAAACAAATTAAGGAGAATTTTTGTTCAGGTTTACTTAACATTTAACTTTGAATTTCTCCAATGTGTTACTAATCATCCAATATATGTCTCTCTTTAACGAACACAATTATTCACGTGTGGCATTGAGATGCCCAAGACGAAACTACATCAGTTTCATTAGAAAAGTACAACTACATCCACAATAGCATTCAAAGCAAAAACTACATAAACTACATTTTTTTTTTAAACATCGTCCTCTGCTAACTTACGAATGTTCAAGGCCGTATTTATATCATTTCATATTTTCGCCTCATTATCGTGTTTAAATGTGAGAGATACGACGAGCGAGAAGAACTCAAAAAGACCCTTAATTAAATTTCATTCTTTGATCGTAATTATTTTTTTCCGTAGTGCAAATAACAAGATATGACGCTGGAGAAAGAGCATATAATGAGGAATCGACTTTGAGATTTGGAGGCAACAAAAAGAAATATCTCCAGCTTTTAGTGAGGTTTTAGTGAATGCATCATCAAAACACCACATTTTTACGAGACATCATAACACAGATTCTTGTAAAGACTCCAGAGTTCAATATCCCCTGTCACTTGAGATCTCAAGGAAACGCCAGCATCTAAATTCTAAATATTATTTCCATCACATAAGATCTTTGACACTAGTAGCACACCGTGGTACAAGAGATTATGGAGACCATAACACTTAAAAGACGTGAATACTACTCCATGCACAGGTACTCTTAACAAACTTGAGAGTAACTTATAAATGTCATTAGAGCAAGCATACAGAAAAAAAAGTAAGCGAACTCCTTCCAATAGCCCACTAACATCGCTATCAGGTAAAAACATATGACAGTACTTTTAACTTTGCAATATGCCTTCAGGCCAGCACTCTTATTTACTCATATATAAATATATATAAATATAAATAAATATATATATATATATATATATATATATATATATATATATATATATATATATATATATATATATATATATATATATATATTGTAACCACAAACGAGTGTTATTGATCAATAACAGCACGGCGACTAGCCAAGGATTCGATCCCATGCTGCTTTGGCCCACCTCATGGTGAGCGAAAACACATGACGCTCTAACCCACAGGACCAAGCAATCTTACAAGAATGACGAACCCAGCCAAGCTAGGTGTTTTACCGTCATCGGAGGACATACGGTGGTGTGGGTGCCTCTGAGCTAATTTCATTCTCCTCCCTGTTTGATGTACTAGCTCAACGAGCAGTATTTTATATTGTAACCACGAACGAGTTGTATTGATCAATAACAACACTGCGACTAGCCAAGGATTCGAACCCATGCTGCTTTGGTCCGCCTCATGGTGGTGCGTGGGTTAGAGCATCATGTGTTTTCGCTATCTTCATCAACATTTAACAATTCCTCAAAATATTCCTTCCATCTTCCCGCTACCTCTGACTCTCTATTTAATAACTATCCTCTCCTATTTTTAACTATCAAATCTATTCGTTCTCTAGGCTTCCTCATCTTATTAATCTCACTCCAAGACTTTCTTATTTTCAACAAAATTTGTTGATAACATCTCACCCACTCTCTCATTTGCTCTCTTTTCACATTGCTTCACCACTCTCTTAACCTCTATTTTTCTCTCCATATACTCCCTCCTTGCATCACTTCTACTTTGTAAAAACCTCTCATATGCTAACTTTTTCTCCCTTACTACTCTCTTTATATCATTCCACAAATCGCTCCTCTTCCCTCCCACACTCACTTTCCTGTAACCACAAACTTCTGCTGAACACTCTAACACTTCATTCTTAAACCTACCCCATACATTTTCAACCCCATTGCCTATACTCTCACTAGCCCATCTATCCTCCAATAGTTGTTTATATCTTACCGTAACTGCCTCCTCCTTCAGTTTATAAACCTTCACCACTCTCTTACTGCTGCTTCCGTTTTCCTTGTATCCCATCTACCTTATACTCTCACTGTAGCTACAACTAAAAAGTGATCTGATATATCTGTGGCCCCTCTACAAACATGTACATCCTGAAGTCTACCCAACAGTCTTTTATCTACCAATATGTAGTCCAACAAACTACTGTCATTACGCCCTACATCATATCTTGTATATTTAATTATCATCTTTTTCTTAAAATATGTATTACCTATAACTAAACCCCTTTCTATACAAAGTTCAATCAAAGGGCCCCATTATCATTTACACCTGGCACCCCAAGCTTACCTACCACACCCTCTCTACATGTTTCGCCTACTTTAGCTTTTAGGTCCCCTACCACAATTACTCTCTCACTTGGTTCAAAAGTTCCTACACACTCGCTTAACATCTCCCAAAATCTCTCTCTCCTCTACAGTCCTCTCTTCTCTAGGTGCATACACACTTATTATGACCCACTTTTCGCATCCAACCCTTATTTTAATCCACATAATCCTTGAATTTATACATTTATATTACCTCTTCTCCTTCCATAACTTATCCTTCTCTCTCAGATACTCCTGACTTAATCCCATTTATTTCGCCCGACTGAAACTCGCCTACCCCCTTCAGCTTTGTTTCGCCTAGGGCCAGGACATCCAACTTCTTTTCATTCATAACATCAGCAATCGTCTCTTTCTTATCTGCACTACATTCACGCACATTCAAACATCCCAGTTCAATAAAGTTTTTCTTCTCTTTTTTAGTATTTTCTACAGAAGGGGGTTACTAGCCCATTGCTCCCGGCATTTTAGTCACCTCATACGACACGCATGGCTTACGGAGGAAAAATTCTTTTCCACTTCCCCATGGATAATAGAGGAAATAAAGAAGAACAAGAACTATTAAGAAGAAAAAAAGAAAAACCTAGATGTGTGTATGTATTGTACATATATGCATGTGCATAACCGTGTAGTGTGACCTAAGTGTAAGTAGATGTAGCAAGATATACCTGTTATCCAGCGTGTTTATAAGACAAGAATAAAGGTACACCAGCAATCCTACCATCATGTAAAACAGTTACAGGTTTCTGTTTCAAACCCACTTGGCAGGACGATAGTATCTTCCAGAGTGGTTGCTTTCCACCAACCTACTATATATATATAAACCTATTTTTATAGCTGCCTAAATTATTTGCTTCAGTGACGTTACTTAAGTTTGTTTGACTCATCTCCAACTCTTGCAAAACGCTGTTTTTCTTTACTGTTTCTAAATTAAAAAATTTCACTCTGAATACAGTATTGTTATTTTTGTCTTCTTTATAAACATAAAAGCCATTCACTTCCAACTAACAATTAAATCATATATATAGATTAAATGCACTCTTCACATAAAATAAGATTACACATGGTACAAAATATCATTAAATACTAGACTGGTAGAAAATAAGATAAAATTCCTTATCCTAACAAAATTTGGCAAGCCCACCATGCCTGTTGACATACCGTCTGGTTGCCATGACAATCAAGGACGCTCTGCGGCTCACCGGCTGGGGAACTCAGCTCATTTGTTGTTGAAGATCTGATTAATCTGACGAGAGGGAGATGTGATGGTGACTCGAATACCTGTTCAGACTTGAGAGAAGGAATGATGAGGAGGAAGATGGAAAAGAGGAGAGTAAGAAGCAAAAGAAAGTTGATTAGGGAGGGAGGGAAAGGAGAGTAAAGAGTGAAGGAAGTTGATTAGGAAGAGACGAGAGTAAGGAATGAAGGAAAGTTGATTAGGGAGAGAGTGAGGGAGGGAAAGGATAAGAGAGAGGTAGAGAGAATATATTGGAAAAAGGATCAGAGATAGAGATGAGAGACGGGGGGGGGGAAGAGGTGGTGGTGAGGGAAAGAAAGAGATGAGTAAAAGAGGGATATAAATAGGGTTACATTGGAGAAGGATGAGAGGTTCAGGAAGAAGGATAATAATGATTTACGGAGGAAGGTAGATGCAGATACAGAATAACATGTTGGTGAGATGGGCACGTCAGTGCTGCATCGGTGTAAAAGTCCCATTAAAAATAGTGTCTGCTAAGTATCTATATATTCATGAATAAGACACATGTGCAACACTTGTATATCTCTATTATGAAAACGTTTCGCCATTAAAGTAGTTGCAAGTGTTGTACTCATCGTATTCATCATAATCGTCATATTTATCATCATCAGAACCTGCCGAGCAAAGGCCTGCAGGCCTAGTTTAGAGCTCCGCTATTCTTAGTTTTTCATGTCATAATGGATGAGTGAATGGATGAGTGAGTGAATGAAGAAGTAAGGGAGTTTGGGAGTCAAGTAAATCTGTGATTTTGAAGGAAAGTTATTTAGTGAAACCTCTTGTGTTTGCATAAAAATATTAATATAAATGTTCTACATAACCTTCCACTTATTACCTAACTGAGAGGAAGAGAGAGAGAGAACCTTGCAAGGCTGGCTGGATAGCTGGCTGGTTGGCTGGCTTCATTGCCTCATAATTCTCCCTTTGAGGCTTAACTACTTCACTGTTCTATTGCCACTTATGTCTTGCTTTTATCGCAGCTTCTTGGTAATTATTCTTTTCAGTGGTAGTTTGGCCCAGCGGTTTTTTTTTAATTCCCTCGGCTTGATAGTGCAGAGTCAATGAGATGCTATCACAGAAATGAATGCTGAGTGATGCACTTCAGAGAGTACTAGTTGATGAGCCTCCCGCGGGCGGGCGCGGGCGCGTGTGTATATATGTATGTATTTGTGTGTGTTTGTATGTATTTGTGTTTGTTACTATTTCTCAAAGGCACTTGTCTCTAAAATACTTGGCAGCACACTGAGGTAAAATTTTCCAAACAGACTTTTTAATTCCATTCCATATTTGCTGAGGAAGGGAGTTCTTGGAATTTATTTTTCCACATTAACACACTCAGGACATTGGAACCTCCAGGAAGATCATCATACTGATGACTGACGCCAAGAAGCAAATTAGCTTCTTTACTGAGAAACAGTGATCGCGGAGATAATAGACTACGTGTAGAAACTACAGGAGCCTCTTAAGAATACTTGTTCCAATATAGTTCCAGCGACAGAGAAAGACTAGCATCCCACACATGTTTACATCAACACTGTTTGTACAGTACTGCTATACAGGAACTTGGTGGTAGTGCATTAGACCAAAGCCCTTTTCATTAATTGAACAGTCATCACTAGAATTTCACGGGGGAAAAGGGAAGGAGGGGGAGGGGTTATGTTCCAAGAGGTCCCGCAAAAGTAGAAACCATGAATAACAGAATTAAGCCAGCTGAACAAATTTTGTTTCAGATTTGGGCATTTTGTCTCGGACCATATATCTGCAACATATACCTGTAACACTAATCTAGTTAATAGTAACATCCATAGGAAATAATAATCAGAATTAAAAAAGAAAGTTGGATGTGGAAAAGCCACTGAACAAGAAAAACTTTGGTTAATTAAATCTATTTTGTGGCTAACCTTTAATAAAAAGCTGAATAATCAAAATCTGTGGTTGTGGAATCCTGTGAAATTGTAGAGACAACTCTGTGCTAAACTGTAAGGTATATATATATATATATATATATATATATATATATATATATATATATATATATATATATATATATATATATATATTATATATATATATATATAATTATATATATATATATATATATATATATATAATTATATATATATATATAATATATATATATATATATATTATATATATATTATATATATAATTATATATATATATATATATATATATATATATATATATATATATATATATATATATATATATATATATGTATATATATATATATATAATCACACATACACGTATTTCCCCAGCTGTGACTGCAAGGGTCGAATCTCAGCTGCTGGAGGTACCTCTCAAATCGCCGCTTGCCTCACCTGCCTTATCATACCTGCTCTTAAAATTGTTTATGGAGCCTGGAAACGAGGTGGATGAAGAAACATAAGAAACGCTTAAATCTGCAGCAGTATCACTCGTGGTGAAAGGAAAATCTGGTGAAGGTGTGCCCTCTAGAGCTCAGTCACAACCTTGTGATTGGTACCACGAGCTAGTTCACAACAGAATTTCCATACACTACGCAAAAATTTATTCACCTAGCCAAGTAGTGAGGTGTTTACATGTCCTATATAAAATCAGGTGATTATTCTCTGAGGAGAGTTACAGTAATGTACAATCCATAACCAGTTATTAGAAGCAAAATTTAAATAGAAAAAACGTTAGATATATATGAGAGAGAAAGAAAGAGATAGAGAGATAGAATGTACAATAAAACCTTTACTTTTTTTATAAACTCAATTTTCTCTTCAAAGCATTTTTCTACCCCGAGCACTCCTGTTCTATTTCTCTCTCCATTCTGAAGTGAAGCACTGGATGGAGGAACCAACACAGTATACACAAGATAATCAAACAAAAAACATCTTTTATTTATTCCAGCTTTTCTCTTGGTCAGAAATTCACCTTTATTATTATTATTGTTGGAAAGTGCTAAGCTCGTAGGGGTGTCATACAGCCCAGTTCTTTGAATCAAGAGCCCTTCAAGGCACCTCTTGAATGTTCCACCCTAAGTTAATCCTCTTAAGTATGACTAATCTTATTTTTTTCATGCTTCTCTGGGGGAGATTTTTTTTTATTCCGATATTAAATTAGTATTTTGTTCGGAAAATATCTCCAGTTTGTGAAAAAAATTTCCTCCTGATTTCAGTTCTTCCAATACAGGTATAATGCGTTCCTTTATTAGCAACGTTTCACCCACTGCGTAGGAGAAACGTTGTCGTTAAAGGAACGCATTGCTTTGCCTTTGTGTCTTAATAGTGTTGGTATTTATACTATTTCTCTGCACCATTCTAACTTAAAAAGAGTAATAGCAACTAATATCAGTGGTATTAACACCACCGCTAACCACACCAAAAACAATAATAACACCACTAATAAGAAATAATAGTGACAAATAATAATGTAATAAATATTCTATTAGTACAAGTAATAATATGAATATCAGTAATAACACCTCTAATAACATAAATATTAATAATACCACCACTGATATTATTAAATAAGAATAACAACACCATTAACAATAATAAATTTTAGCTATAATATAAATATTTATATTATTATAATACCACTAATAAATATAACATTAATAATATATAAATATCAATATTTACACCACTAATAATATTAAATGACAATAATAATACAACTAATAATATATGACAGTAATAACTACAGATAATATTATATGGCAATAATAACACCACTAATATTATCATCAATTCTTATAACACTACTAACAATATTCATTAACTTCGCCAACACTCTCAACATCATTAACACCCCCCACAACATCCTCAGCATCTCCAACAACATCCCCAACACCACTACACTCGCTAAGATAACTCCTTATTGAGATAATATTGTTAATTTCCACGAAGGAAAACTTTCCACGGGGAATAAATAACTTCGTCTGCAGAGGAAAAACATTATGAATAAATGAGGTAATAAATGAATAATGGAATTTAAAGCAGGTGAGTGAAAGTGAAAAGAGGATCATGATGTTGATATATTATGAGGATTTTTTCTCCTGGCTTCTTCACCTGAGCTGTCTTCTGGCTTTCTGAAAGGGAAGAAAAGACATAAGGTGCAAAATAAGCTTTTTATCGGGACAACATTTCGCTCTTATGTTGAGCTGTATCAAGATGATTAAACATCGAAGAAGGCGAAACGTTTACGCAATAAAGGCTTATTCTGCAACTTGTTTTCTTATCCTTTCTCACTTCTCGCAACTTGATAATGGTTCATGAGAGACCGAAACTTTGTCTAAACTTTCCTTTCTAAATTGATGGTTTAGATGTGACTTAAAACGCATGATAAGTCTGTTTGAAAATGATATTTAACCTGGTTTTTGCTCTGAAAAATTCATGGAAATGTTATAGTAAAAAGCTGCTGAACTTCATAGTAAAAAAATGCTAAAAAGAATTTTATGTAAAAGAAATAGTTAAAAGACTTAAAATATAACTCCGAATTAAGAAATAATAATACTGTAGTAGGGTTGAAAAGATTAGGAATGACCTAGATAGTAGAACAGAGAGAGCGACGAGTTGTGATAAAAACAGAAGCCAGAACAGCACTGCTAGAGGCTCATAACTCTGTTAAACATAATACGTGTTAAATTTGTGTATTTATAATTCTATATAGACCAAGGGACTAAACAAATAATGTTATGAAGAATATGTTAAAATATATTAAATTCCATAGTCATATCGAAAAGGAAAATAAGAAGCAACAGTGCGGAAAAGATGCTAGAAAGATTTCATGATTGAAAACTGAAAATCCTTTAAAGGATTCTCTGCTACCATTTGCACTGGTCGGCTTTTGCCATTGTCTACCATGATTGAATACTGCAATGAATGTATTGAGTGCTATAAGGACTGGAAGTAATAAAACATTATATAACAAATTATAAACGGAACACCTAACTCCTGCCTCTTTTATCTACAAATACGTAATCTCTTAAAACACACACACACACACACACACACACACACATTTGCCAACAAACTCAAAATAATTACATCAACTGTTGTAATGTGTGCCGTCATTGAACGCAAATCACAGTAATTATGAAACTACCAGTTAAAATAACACAGAGCTACCATTTAAAATAACACCATTGAAGAACTGGCAGTTACAACACCATATCCTCTATATAATACTTTTAGGTCCAGTAAAACCCCTTTACAGCACGTTACATTTTAGCATCAGTAAAACACCTCAAATTTTATCTTTTACAAAAACACACTAATTTTAAGGCCATTTACATTACTAACCGCACCTCCATCATTATCGTAACCAGTTGCAACAATCACAATAACAACAATTACAATAGCCAGAGAGTAAGGGAAGAAAAAATAATCACTTGAAACCAAATCATTGAAATATACTTTCTCGACATCCTGTACCTCAGAATTATTTATCACCCTTCCTTTACACTTGTGAATCTAGCAAGGTATTTTCCATATAATCTTTATTCTGTACAAACAGCTAAATCCTTCCGCTGAGAAGTTCAAATCCGTGGGGTAATCTGACCTGCGATCACTCACCTGCCCCGACTTGACCATTTCTGGCCATCGACCTACACATGTAGCCAATCACTGGCTATTATGGGAATAAAGCGCATTCTGATTGGCTAGGCCAAACCTGTCCGGCAAATTTGTGGACTGGACAGGTGTCCCCTTTGTAGACTGTTTTGCTTGATGTCTGATGACGGGGAGCTGCGCTGGCTTGTTTTGCTTTTTCCAGTCTGTGTCTCAGGACTCAAAACAGGAAGGGCAGGTACCACGTTAAAGAACTTAAACCTGCTCACGCACACACAACAAATATCATAACAGTAAAACACAAATTTGTGTTGCGTCTCTTGCTTGAGTTTCGTTTTTTATGTGCTAATGAATCGCTTAACAATTTAAATAGTTATTAGTGTACGAGTCATATTTTTAAAAGACCCTGAAGACCTGAGGGTTAAGAGTTAACTTTTTTTTTTTCGTAAGGTTTGTCTCTTATTTAATAATGGCTTTGTTGGCCTTCACGCTGAGGAGCTTTTGATCTAAGGAATTGGAACCTCACACTTTCTTTTAATCAATTCTGAGCGCCTCCCATTCCTTAGACGCTATAAGACCCCAGTGAGTTTAGCGCTTCCTAATTAACAATACTAATTTTTTGACCTTGGCACCCTGTCCAGTTTATCTTCGTCTTTCAAATAAATTAGGCTCATCAAGGTGGGTGCCTTGATTCTGGCGAAGGACTTTGATTCAGTACAATACAGCTACCCTCCCTTTCCTTGGCTCAAATTTGATTTTCTCCCCTTTCCTAGCAGCTGTATAACTCACACGAGTTTTGAGCTTCACGCATATACAATCATATAAGTTGGGACACAAAAGTTAGGAACATATTCAAGGTGTGATGTAACAACAGCTTTCAGAAGTCTCAATATGGTTTATGTTGTTTTGTACTCGAAAGTTTAGCTTTTGTTTCTCGCAGCTAGACATTGTTTGAAATGTTGGGAAAATACACTGAAATACGAACCTTAGAACATTTTATGTGAAAGGTTTCGGTCCTTGGTCACTCTCAAGACCGAAACGTTTTCAATAAAATGTTCTAACGTTTGCATTTGTCTTTTTTTCCATCAACCTGTCGGCGTCATATACCATTTCTACAATTGTCCATTATCCATTAGATCACTGTTAACAAGTACTGAGATAATGGGTGGTAATTTTCTTGACCCTGGGCTCCTTTCCCCCATTTTAATGCTAACTGATTAGACACTCATGAAAGAAACTACTTTGTCTTTCATAGGTAACACAAATTAAGTAAACAGACCACCTTTGGGGAAAGTTAAGAATGGAAGACTCTGCTGTATCTCATTCTCTGATTCTGTGTTTGATTCATTCATTCATTCTCTCTAATGCATTATATTACTCTCTCCTCATTATATTGTTCATTCTATGTTTAATGATTCTCCCTTTCATTCTTTGATTCTCTCTCTCTCTCTCTCTCTCTCTCTCTCTCTCTCTCTCTCTCTCTCTCTCTCTCTCTCTCTCTCTTCTATCTATCTCTCTGTATCTCTCTATCTCACAAAAAGTAACGCAAGGATTAACTAGAGTCAACAAAGGCAAGGGGGCAATCTCGGGAAGGACAAATATTACATCAAAGCACAATGTGAGTGAGCTTAATTCAGTGTCTTGGTACACAAGGTATGTCAGCTTAATTTGCATTACCTAAAAAATTAGATAGTGGAGTAAATTGGTTAACGTGTGTGTGTGTGTGTGTAATTTCTTCTTACGTTCAGTATTCACGTATCTTTACTTTCCAATGTGCTTCTTAATAGTTCTTTATCCGGTACTTTCGAACCTAGGAGGCCTGCTATGAGATCGAGCCGTGGGGGACATAATATCAGAAGCACTGGCCCATACCTTCTTATAAATACCAGATGTACATATGCTGTAAATAATAAATTGATATGATTTTCTCCTGTGAAGAGACTAATTGAAAATAAAACACGCTCAAAAAACATAAAATAATGTATCATGTAGTTTGCCAAAAGAATCCGTGTATTATATTCATTACTACTCTAATTAAATATAATATTTTTTACGAAGGTGAACAGTAAGCTTAATAAAAAGCCTTGGTCATATGACTAAAAGCTCTATTCAGTCAGTTACAGTCTGATTAAGTCCAGCATCACTTGATATTTTTAACATACATCTTTGTCAACAAAATATCACAGGCTTAAATAATGTGAATATATAGGGGAACTTTTTGGTTTATGTACTGTTTCGCATATTATCAAATTGTATTATTATTCTCAAATCTTCCTCATTATTATTTTCTTGCTAAAGCGCTTAACCGTTATGGATTAAACTACGGTTGGGAATAAAGAAGTAATCGCTTTTGATCAAATGAAAGGAAGGATAACTTAAGTTCCCTAAATCAAGATAATTTCACCGTCCCCTTTCAAGACTATATTAATAAATCATTGAAGTTTACCTTTCAAGTTTCCTGGTTTGCAAGATGTGCTGCAATATCATGGAGACTCGTTTGCCGTAAAATGCAACTCTTTCCATGTACATCACTGAGAACATATTCATGTGGACTGGCTTCACGCTGGCCCGAGGCTTCGGCCTTTCTATCGTTGAGCTTTGAAGCTGCAACGCTTACCAGCACAGACCACGAAGCACGCTATCGAAAAGCTATTTCCACGTTAATAAAGACATCTTTCAACGTTGTAAAAGCATTCGATATATGAATAATTCGCTGCCACAGTCATGATTTTCCTGCCTGTTAGGGAAACCATTTATCTGAACAAATGAAGTGAATCGAAGTCGTGTGTGTGATATATATATATATATATATATATATATATATATATATATATATATATATATATATATATATATAAGTTCCTTGATAATGTGAGTAGTCACGAAAGCGCTTGGAATTCCTCTATTTTTCATAGTGGTTGTCTTGCATATTTTGATATCACCTGTTTACTGTGATATTTTTGCGCATATATATATATATATATATATATATATATATATATATATATATATATGTCGTGCCGATTAGGTAAACCTTGCGATATTGGCTTAAATAGTAACGCTATTCTTGCCATATAAGACAAGCGAAAATTTGTGTATGCAATAATTTAGCAAAATCATTCTGAACCTAACGAAAAAATATATTTCATTGTGTTTGTTTATTATTAAATTATTGTAAAAGTATCTAAAATATATTTAGTTGGTTTAGGCCTAATTAAGTTGTGCTTGTTATAATAAGGTTAGGTAAGTTTTCTAAGTTTCTTTTGGTACAAAATTATAAATTTTTACATTAACATAAATGAAAAAAAAATGTATCTTTAAACGTATAAGAGAAAATTTTAGAAAGGACTTAATTTTAGATGAGTTCTTGCTAATTGACCAGTTTTACCTATTAGGCACGACATATATATATATGTATATATATATATATATATATATATATATATATATATATATATATATATATATATATATATATTTTCACAAACGCAAATGTTAATAAACACATAAACACACACACACACACACAACACACACACACACACACACACACACACAACAAGACTAGTCCCGGAGCTAAGGGGTATGTCCTACGAGGAGAGGTTAAGGGAAATCGACCTGACGACACTGGAGGACAGGAGAGATAGGGGGAACATGATAACGACATATAAGATACTGAGAGGAATTGACAAGGTGGACAAAGACAGAATGTTCCAGAGATGGGACACAGCAACAAGGGGACACAGTTGGAAGTTGAAGACTCAGATGAATCACAGAGATGTTAGGAAGTATTTCTTCAGTCACAGAGTGGTCGGGAAGTGGAATAGTTTGGGAAGCGATGTAGTGGAGGCAGGTTCCATACATAGCTTTAAGAAGAGGTATGATAAAGCTCATGGCGCAGGGACAGTGACCCAGTAGCGGCCAGTGAAGAGGCGGGGCCAGGAGCTATGACTCGACCCCTGCAACCACAACTAGGTGAGTACACCCCTCTCTCTCTCTCTCTCTCTCTCTCTCTCTCTCTCTCTCTCTCTCTCTCTCTCTCTCTCTCTCTCTCTCTTACTCGCTCACCCACCTGCCACAATACCTACTACAAAACACCAATTGGAATCCGTAAATATATGAACTCACTGTAATTAGAAAACTTGCGTGCTTTTTTAAAACTTTGCTGAAAAGATTACAGTGTCGGCTCTTGAGCGTCACGTTGGAAAGCATCTTGTCTCATCTATCAAGTACCATCTCTTAATACACACACACACACACACACACACACACACACACACACAGCAGGCACCTCGCCTACCCTTCACTTATCCCCAATATTAGAAGGACGTAAACACCAGGGGATGGAGGAACTTAAGGAGTGTAAAACACCCTGAGGCACAACACCTGCGTCAGGTAAGTCTGGCTAGGCCTGACTAATCAGGCCTACCTGTCAGTAAGGCTTAGCTAGGTGTGATAGGCCTATAGCCCTAGGCACTCCGTCAACAGTGAGAATTTTGTTCATTCTACGAGCCTGCAAGGTGACTTCGAATAGGGTGGTACTATTAAACAAAGAAAGTCACAACCAACCCATTATTACGATAAAAAAAAATTATTGACGACGGGAGATTTACGGACGGACCGAAACTGTCTAGAGTCGTTCCCGAAAAGTGGGTTTGTTGTGAATTGTTCTTTTCTTTATAGCACCATCCCATTATCCCTACCACGGAATTGTGACTTTCATTACTCAAAGAATATCCAACCCATTTGCTAAATAGGTATTACCTTTACTAACTTCCACTGTTAGTTTTTAAGATGATTTATTACGGCGACTCTCTTGAGGTTTAGCAAGCTCGTCTCTGCAGTTTTTAAGAAGCCTTGACAATTTCTCAAGACGCGAGACTTGTTTGCTTCTAATTTGTTAAAATGTTTAAGGATCATGTCGACAGTAAATTAAATCTTGCATAATTTCTTTTCCTCTTGTCCTGTATAAATATTAATTTCTGAAATTACATCTGAGAGTTTGTTAGAGAGACAGAGAGAACCAGAGCGAGAGAGACAGACAGAGAGCTACTTATCTAGCTTCAAGCAATCACGCTTATAACTATACAAACATCGAGGCATCGTTATGTGCTTGCTGAGACGAAAATAAACAATCCACTTCCAAAATAATTTGCTCAACAGAGAATAAATGCCATTTCCGACTCAAGTCACTAAAGCTATAAGCAAAATAAACCCCATTCACTGGAAACAGCGACTTAGAGGCTAGCTGAAGTTATTTCCTCATTGCAGTTATCTACTTGCAAACAAAATACAACTTTTGTCACTCAAACCAACGACTTACATGCAAAAAATACATTTTTCCCTCATCTGAATCAACCACGGGAGAACGGAGATGAGAAAAACATACTCACATGAGAGTCGAGAGAAGTCGAGGCCGGAGTGAACCGAGTGGTGAAGCTAAACACTCCTGAGATTCGTAGCCACACGAGCAAACACGGTGGACGAGGGTAGAGGTCTCTGTCTCTGTCTGTCTGCTGTCTGTCTCTCTCTGTCTGTCTGTCTCTCTCTCTCTGTCTCTCTCTCTCTCTCTCTCTCTCTCTCTCTCTCTCTCTCTCTCTCTCTCTCTCTCTCTCTCTCTCCTCTCTCTCTCTCTGTCTCTCCCTCCCTCCCTTTCTCTCTTTCAATCTAATTTAATAACACTGTTTCCCTTCCCGTTTCTTCCGCCTTCTTCTTCTCTCATTTTCCCTCCTTTCTCTATCTTTTCAACTCCTTTACAATTTCCCTCCTCTTTCACCACCTCATCCCTGCTTATGTCATTTCCTTTCGCTTCCCTTTTCTATCCCAGTCTTATCTCTACCTCTGTATCTTTCCTGTTCTTCCCCTTCGTCTCCCTCACTCCTCTCCCTCACACCACTCCTCTCCCTCACACCCCACCTCATCCTCCCCTTTGCTATCACATATACCAAAAGGCAGGATAATGAGCCCGTGAAATATGTAGAGTCTACAGTCTCAGTCTGATGAGGCCCATGGGTCAATATTGTAGCTTCAAACACCGCAGAAACACGCTGGCGGACAGGCAGATACACACAGACAGGCATGCAAGCAGGTAGAGAGGCAGTTAGAGAGGTGGGCAAGTAGACAGGCGGAAAGATAAACGCCTAGGCAGGCCTTGTTACCTACGTCACAACTAAACAAGTGCTGTTACTTGATTGTGTAAAAAAAAAAATTCTGCAAACTTGTGCATGATGCACTACAGGGTTGCTTGATAAATAAAGTTGTGATCTGATTTCTCTCTCGAACGGAGGATCGAGCCTCTACAAATCCTCATTCTGAATAACCAACGCGAATTTAGAGCTTCGCACGAATAATAATAATAATAATGAATAATGTGGTTGTGGAGTATCTCATTTGTGATAGTGGAGTAACGCGTCCAGTCTGTGGTAGTGGAATTTCACCCAAGAATGACTTCACTCTTGTAAAAAACTTTCCAGCTGCTGCAGTTAGGAGTGGCCAAGTTTGTCCTTGCTGGTGGTTTGGTCCATGAGAAACAAAACTCTTTTCGTGCACTTTATCGCGTTCGCATTAGATTTTTGTAGGTTTCCTTTTAACGAGTGAAAATAACTGTGTGTACCGACTGAAGGATACACTCCTCTCTGTGTATATACACCGAGAGGTGGTTTATATACACCGAGAGGTGGTTTATTTGCCAGGCTTATTCTGTCGACTGGGCGAGAGTTATTAAGGCTGCGTATTCCCCGGTACATAGGAAACCAAGAATGTTTTAATTCTTAAATTTGTATTAAAATAAACTTACTTTGCATACGGTTTATTTAAACTGAAATATACTCTCCTTTCGGTGAAAATACACTGAAAAATACTCTTACCGGGGTATATATATATATAGATGCAACACATCTTAGGTGTGTATCTTAGTGTATATACACTAAGTGTATATGCACACCTCTCGGTGTATATACACCTCAATGTATATACATTGAGACGCATCTTTCATTGTATATACTTGAAAAATAAACTTCTCTCGATATGTGTACAATAAGAGAGAGACTTTTAGGTGTATATACTCTGTGATATACTTGCCGGTGTATATGCATTGAAAGATGTAGTGCTTTTGGTGTTTATACACTGAGAGATACACAGCTTTGTGTTTATATACTGTACACTGAAGCGACCTGGCTGTCAGCCCTCCCGCTTCTCTGAAAGCAACTGTCCCAGCAGGTGTCATCTCACTAGGCTACACACGCTGACTATTTCCCAGCTTGGATACAACCCACTTCGATTCCCTATCCTCCTAAAGCAGAAGTCAATTTTGCATTTATTGTTTCAAGCAAATTTATTGATTTACGTTATTTAGGTTAGGTTAGGCTACTTAAGGTTAGTTAAGAGTAAGTTCTATTAACAAAAATAACCAGTTATTGCAATCACAACGTCAGTAAATGAAATATTACGTAGAGATGATAAGAAAATTTGAAGCAGGAGCTGAAAAAGACGGATCATCAAAGCCGTGTCTGCAATAATAAGATAATCACTTTAGCCGTAATTGATGAATAAGACATGTGCAGCACCTGGTTTATTGATGAAATATTTCGTCTGCTCTGTAGACATTTGCAGTCTAATACGGAGGCGACTATTAAAATGGTGACAGTGGAAGAAGTGGAGAAGAAATTTGAAGGTGTTCAGTCCCTTATTGTTTGATAGATGTTCAGTTCAACAGCCTCCGTAGATGTTTAATTCACTAGCCTTGATATAATGGGCGTCTCTGTATAATACTGAAAAAACCTGCCATACAGGCGAAACCTCTCGTTAGTAAAGAAACCCATGTGTAATGTATGTCTCATTCATCAGCTTAGCCAGTGTGAAATATTAACCTTGATTACGAGGCTGGGCTGTGATTTTTACTCTTTTGATTTCCAAGTTCTGCTTCAAGTATCTGCAGCATTACCTGTACCAACTTAACCTTACAGTATAATAACTTCCAGAGAACACCACTGGGGTTTCCCTTCACCATGCGTTAATAAATACAATTATAAACAATTCAAAATATAATACATTCCTAGCTACTGCAGCAAGGGTGTATGAGTAAGAATTACAGAAATGAAGAGGCACATTACGAAAACCATAATAAAAATAGGAATATAAAATAAGATTTTGGTGTGGCCTGCATTTTGCAATAAATGGAAAAATATATATTATATTGTATGGAAATTTTATTCGGTTATTGCGCATTATCTTATGTTACAGTTAATTTTCTCTTCTATTCCTGTTCCATCGTTTCCTTTCCTATGCTCCTTTTTCGTCTCTATGTTTTAACTTTTTCGCATTTCTTCATCTTTCTCTCTCTCTCTCTCTCTCTTCTCTCTCTCTCTCTCTCTCTCTCTCTCTCTCTCTCTCTCTCTCTCTCTCTCTCTCTCTCTCTCTCTCTCTCTCTCTCTCGCTCTCGCTCTGTCTCTAATTTGAATATTCTGCAGTTTATAGGGATATTTTCTTTCAACTTCTTGGCTTAAATGGGAAGACGGCTTATTGGATACACATTGAAACATATGCAGCAGTAAAGCCCACTTTATTTTTACGTGACCTCGATGTTGTGAACTTGCTCTTGCTATAGTGACTACCAACCCGGAATACTGATAACTACTCCTAGCTCTGACCCTCCTAGCATAATGCCGAGTAATCCTAGAGTTCTCTCCTAGCATAGCGGCGGCCACACTTAGCTTGCAGCATAGTGGTGACTGTGTTCATCCCTGTCTCCTATAGTAGTGTAGTGCTGACTGTACTTAGCTCGAACACTGTGGTATAGTAGAGAGTAGTCCTACATCATCTAGCATACATCTAGCATAGGTATGAACAGATCTGAATGTCAATATGGTATACAATACCGACAGGTTGGTAAGTAAGACACATGTTCAACAGTTAGGCATCTTTATTCCAAAAAGTTTCGCCTACACAGTCTCCTAGCACATAGGCAGCAACACCCTCTCAGCCTTGCAGAATGTGTGACGTGCTAGAAGGTTGAATGTTAATAATAGAACAGTCCATGAATGAACAGGAGTAGAAGGCAAAGATGGAATCAGGAACCAAAATAACGGAAGATAATAAAGAAGAAAACCATTCTGATTGGCAGCGAAGGGAGTGCAGTCATGCAGAGCCAAACAATGATATTGTTGTTTCAGATTACGAAGTTAAATTAAAAAAAAATAATCAGGGGAAGCAGACAAGGTTAGTGAAAGTGAAGATAGGGAACAGTGCCAGAAATAAAACTAACTGTTCAATAAGTCAATCTCAAGATGAATTAGAAGGAATTCATATATTTAGCACCGAATCTTGACGAGCTAAATAAATGCACTTGAGTGACAAATTCAGATAGGCTATGTAAGATTAAACTGAAAAGAAAATAGGGCTTTTAATAAAATAAAAAAAAATTACTTGTAGAAAAAAAAATAGAAAAAATGCGAAATTTCTTCTTTGGAATGTTGCATCTTTTAAGACAATAATGTGTTGACCTCTGCTTCAAGTTAATAAAGAAAATTACAATACTTGCATGGAAGTTCAATACATACTGACAAGCTCACAAGTATATTTCTCAAATACAAATGTTATAAAACTAGAAGAACATTGTTCACAGATACGACCATAACTTTGCTGAAGTGACTATTAACTTTTTGACAAAAAAATTATATTGTTTTCAAAACCTTTGCTACAGTGACTTATAACTTTGCTGTAAGTATTGAAAAAATCAGTTATAGTGATTCGTTATTGTCTGGAAACCTTTCATACGTAAACACTTACCGATCGCAATCATAGTGTTTAATACTCGTTAAGAACCACACAGTCGTCACTGGAATTATCTCCCCAATGACTTAAATCCTTTCCAGAGGAACTAAAAAAATTTCGAAATAATAACTATAGATAATAATTTAAAGCTTTTGATGTTAATCCAAGTGGTTTACTATACAGTAATTATAATATTCAACTTCTTATAATTCCTATGTAGCTAAATTTATTTTAGTGACAAAAACCTCGTTAGCATGAAAGAAATTGAAATATTTTGAAAAAAACAAAAAGTCAGTTTTTTTATCTACATTCCAACACAAGCGTAGGAAAACAACACATGTGAAGGGAAAACAACACATGTGAAGGGAAAACAACACATGTGAAGGGAAAACCACATTCGTGGGGAAAACAGATTTTACCCACAAACAGATGTTTGTGGGTAAAATCACGAACGTGGGGAGACGAGCGAGAAGAGGAGTTGAAGCGGAAAGAAGAGTGAGAGATGGAAAGGAAAGAGAAGTGGGGGAGATGAGCGGGGAGAGGAGAAAAATGCATGGGTGGAAAAAATATCTATTCATCTGTTTCTAGGTCGATTTAGTTCTTCCAAGCTCTTTCTCTCTCTCTCTCTCTCTCTCTCTCTCTCTCTCTCTCTCTCTCTCTCTCTCTCCTCTCTCTCTCTCTCTCTCTCTCTCATCTCTCATCTCTCTCTCCCCTCCTCTTGTCCTCCCTTTCCTTCTCCCTCCCACTTCCTCTATCCCTCCCTCTTTCCATTCTTCCCTTCTCCTTTCCTTCTCCCCTCCCTTATTCTAAACTTTTCCCTCTTTTCTCCATTCTTCCCCTTCCTCTCTTCCCTCCTTTTCCTCCCCTCATCCCTTCCTCAATCTTTCCTCTTCCATAACCCTCCCCTCTCCCTTCCCCTCCCTTCCCCCTTCTTCCCTCTCCCTCTTCTCCCTCCCCTCCCTTCCCCTCTCTTCCTCCCTTCTCTACTCCTCCCTCCTCACTCCTTCCCCTCTCCCCCTCCTCCCTTCTCCCTCACCCTCCCTTTCCCCCCTCTCTCCCTCAACCTTTTCCCTGTTCCTCCGTTCAGTGGTATCTCTCAGACTTTTTGGTCCAGGGGCTTTTGGTCAGCTCGTAGATGTTCTCATGTTTCTTCTGAGAGAGAGAGAGAGAGTGGAAGTGGGAGAGGGTAGAGAGGGAGAGCCAGAGGATGAGAGAGAGAGGTGGACGAGGGAGAGTAAAAGGCGAGAAATAGACAGGGGGGCACAAGGGAGAGAGTGAGAGAGAGAGGAAGAGAGATTAATTGAAAAGAGGAAGACAGAAAGAAGAGAGAGAGGTGAGAGAGAACTAATGGATAGAGAAGATAAAAGGAAAATAAAATTATTATTATTATTATTATTATTATTGTTATTGTTATTTGGAAGTGCTACATATATATATCATATAATGACTGGGGAAGGGAAGGGACATAATCATAGAAAAGGAAGGATAAGTCTGATTTTTTGTGTCCAAAGTCCTTTTTAAGTGGTAAAGAAAGGTGAAAGGGAGGGTAGGGAAGAAGAGGTTAAAGGAAGGAGAGGAGAGAGAGCGAGAGTGAAAAGAGATGGCTTGAAAGGAATATGAAAGAGGGAAAACAGGAACTGTAATGAGAGGAGTAGAGGGAAGAGGGATAAAATGGGGAGAAAGAGGGAGAAAAGAGGTTTACGAGACGAAGAGTGGAAGATAGAAAATGGGACATTAAGAAGATGAAAGAAAGAGGAATTAAAGGATTTAATTTTTGATTCAGCTGATGATGGCATCAAGCTGACTTGAGAAAATTCGTCGCTTAATACAACAGATTCCTGGTCGTATCTGGAGACTAACGAGTCCCACAGCCAATCGGAACATTCGCGCAAAACTCCTTGCATTTCTATTGATCATTCATCAGACAATTCAGCCAATCAAAATCATCGAACAAGGTCCCTTCCATTTCTACTGGTCAATCTTTAAATGACTATCCACAATTAGATATAAATTTTAACTCGGTAAGTTTCGGAGAATTGACATTACTGAAGCGACAATTTTTTGTGTGTGTCAACTGGAATTGTAAACTTGCTCAAAGAGTGATCAAGGTTCGATCCTCTGTCCGCAAACCGAGACATACAATGCCTAACGGCACTCATCTATACAATACGATACGTGTTTGTCAACATGATACATTTTTTATACAGAAATGGGTGTCACTTGAGAGCACGTTGAAAACCCATAATTATGCAGACCATTGAATCAACATGCTTCGACCTCACAGCAGAATGGAAAAAGAAAAAAATACCCCTTTGTTCGTTGTTTCCTCCCTCCCCATTAACAGCCTTTTCGAATTACGATTTTGATTTCTGAAATGGTCAACATATTTTTCTAGGTAGTTTGCCCTCTGTCTCTGTCTGTCTGTCTGTTTGTCTCTCTCTCTCTGTCTCTCTCTCTCTGTCTCTGTCTCTCTCTCTCTCTCTCTCTCTTCCCTCCCCCCCATTTTCTCTTCCTTTCACCTTTCCGTCCAGATTTTCTCTCCGTTCCTGCTGGCTGTCTCATTCAGTTTCTTATTTATTTCTTTTAAGATTTTTTTGAACAGCTGTCTGCTTCTGCAATTTCTAGCAACTTTTTTCTTTTGACTTTGTTTTTGTATTAGCTTATGTTTCTTCTACATTAATTTTTTACCTTCTAAATTTATTCATTTTTTCCCATTGCATGGTAATTTTGTATAAGCAGAGGTTTGTGACACTATCACAGCTATCACTCAACAAGGTAGTAAAGTAGACTTAAAAAATAGCGCGTGATGTATGTTCATTGTATGTGTGTGTGTGTGTGTGTGTGTGTAACGGTGAATTCTGTCATACAGAGCAGGTTAGCAGCACACTAATGAAGTACCCAATTTTTTTTAATAAATAAAGAGTTAACTCCTTCTTTCCCTTCTCCACCACCTTGTTCTCAATGCCAATATTCAGTTCCACCCCCACACTAATGAAGTACCCAATTTTTTTTTTAATAAATAAAGAGCTAACTCCTTCTTTCCCTTCTCCACCACCTTGTTCTCAATGCCAATATTCAGTTCCACCCCCACACCAACGTCCTCTCCTTCTTAATCTCATCTTTACCTCTTCCAAACCATTCCAAGGCGACATTCCTCATTTTCTGAGATGTTTACAGGCGTTGGGGAAGACAGATTGAGCACCTGTTCCTGACTCAATCAGATTGATTCCTAACTTAAAGATTAGATCGCGAACGTCTGAGGCCGTGGAGAGTAGCGGAAATTGGTTTGTTTTCGCTGCCGAAGAGATTTAACTTTTCTCATAAATGTTTAACGACACTGTATGTTTAAACGACCGATATGAGAGATGTTTTATATTAAGGCCTAAATAAGTTTATATAGTAAATACAAATAAAATATTAATCTATTTGTTTTACATTCTTTAAAAAAATCTGCTTTTCCTCGATAGGAAGAAGGGAAAAAGGGTAAAAAGAAACTTCAAGGGATTTATTTTAATTTTACCGACGAAGCAGCTAGTTTATTGTTCACCTGGTATCCATCATGTGGATGGTAGCTCAAAGAGCTATGGGTACACAAAAGGACTAGGAACTAGGCCCCAAAAGAACTAACAGGAGTACTTCCAGGTTTATATCTACAACTGACTTACCTGTTGCAAGCAAATTTAGGACATTTGCTTAATATCTCTGGTATCTTATTTTTATTATCATGACACCTTGAGATATCACATAGGTTATCATACTGTCTATCTCTGTATTCCACAATCAGTGGACCTTAATACTGACCGCAGTACTTGTAATCAAACCTTAGCGGAAGCTAATACAACGTCAGTCAGTCTGTTCATATTGCAAGTTGCTCCATAAACATACTTTTCTGCGCTCTTATTGTCATAGTGATAGATAGACTTTTAAGTGCAACCCTATGACATTGTTTCATTATTTATTTCTTAATATTATTCCTAATGCTAGACACAGAGTTATAGATCTACATTTTCCTAAAGGATACTTTTTTGTCTTACCAACTTCAACGTGAAGGAGTAATTCAGTATGTGATTTAATCCATAAAAAAATTACATTAATTCCTCTTTCTCTATTTTTAATATCTGTATCTGGTTTCTCCAATGAGCATGTTGTTAAGAGTCATTATGTGAGCCAAGAGCCTTCAGTAATGATAGAATCAGTAATAATCGAAGTGTCAAACTCAATGTCATAAGTTAACTATTGTCCCATTAGTATGGCAGTTGTAGTCGCCCAGTTCTTAATTCTAATGCCTAATTCTACATAGTTTCTATGGGTCTTATCTTGGGAGGTTGCAGCAAGAGCAGGTGCAGCCCTGCCAGTAAGTAGACTACTTAGATCCATAAGTGTATGCATATGCATGTATGTATGTATGCATGTGTCTGTGTTAAAATTTAATTAATGTATACAACCATCCACGATGATGGATTATGACAGAAATATCAAAGCTTTTAATTTCACTATATAATTCACATATACCGGAAAACGTACATACTGAAAAGACTCCATAAAATCACTAAAAAGTAAATCACCCAAAAAGTCATAGATAATATAAGAAAAATAAATCTTGCCCTCTCACTGTTATATATACTGAGATATATTTCTATGTATATATGCTTTAACTTTTATTTTAGAGATTTAAGTATTCTTGTCTGGAGGTGTGCAAGTTACATGTAGCCTTCATGATCTTCGTGTAGTCGATAGTCATAAAATCAGATATTGTAAACCACCCATCCCCTCTCTCCCCACCTCTGTTAAACCCCGACAGATCGTAGAGTGCTTCAGAGGAAACATTGACACAGCGTCTTGACCAGATCTTGTAGCTGACGGGAGGCACAAAACCTGTGTTGACCAACTCTATTGTGGCCGTGTTGACTGATCTAGTCCAGGGTGATGATGCCACCACGGAGTAAACTATCCTGTCGTCGCTAATTAACCCGCTGCAAGCTGCGGAGAGGGAGTGGAGACAAGAGTGGACGAGAGAGGGTAGGAAAAGAGAATGGACAGAGAATGAGGGGAGGGGGGGAGAATAAGAAAGGCACACAGAAGATGGAGAAAGGTAGTTAAGACAAGGGAGAGGAGGAAGAAAAGGGAGGAAAGGGAAAGAAGAGAAGTTTGTTGAGGCAAGGAAGAGAGGGAAGAGAGACTGGGGGTGGGGGTGGGGAGAGAATGTAACAACCATGGACAACGATTTTTTTCAATTTTTACCTAAGCTATGTATATCCGCATGGTGAGAACCTCAGTGTGATGCTAACCTAGTCTGTATGATGGCTGTGTCGGGAGGATGGGGAGGGAAGGGGGTTAAAGCTTGCTGTATTTCCCTGCCACAGATTCGTCACAAAATATGAATATCACACAATGAGGCAATGGAGTCATTTCAGCTGCTTTCATCAGCTTCATTCCAGAAGAACTGGAGTTACTATTACGCGAGAAATGCCATCGCAAGGATTATGGAAGATAGACAAGGATAGAAGGGAGAGAGGAAAGAAGCCAAGTTAGGGACTAAAAACTTTGAAAGTGATGGCTTGTACAGGGTAAATGACAGGCCAAGGACTGGAAAAAATACTTTAGAGAATAGGAAGGAGAAAAAGTGTAAAATAATTTAGATGAAAGCTTAATGAACCAAGGTGAATGAAGAGTGAACAATAATAAGTAAGATTCCTATATAATTTGTGAAGTCCTAAACCCACATGAGTTATACAGCACACTATGCATGTATGTGTATGTTCAAAGTTTGTAGGATTTATGTCATAATAAATATTCAGAGAGAGAGGGAAAAAAAACAGTAATGTAAGAGTGCAAAACATTTAACAGACTTCCCTTTGCCTCGTACGACAGGATATTAGTACGAAGAACGAGGGGAAGAGTAAGACTATAAAAAAGCCAAAAACTGTACACAAGTACCGCTACGTAACTGATAAAAAAATAAAGAAAATTTAACGTGTTTGTAAGAAGAGCAGAAGCCATAATAATTTAGACGGGAACAAACTGTGGGGAAAAAGAAAGCTTAAAGATCCAAGAGTAAAAACATATTTTAAGTATTAAACATTCCCGGGGAAGCGCTAAACTCTTGCGTTAAAACAAACAGAATATGAATGTGTAGGGAAGAGTAAACAAATAAAAAGGGAGTGAGATAAAGGTTTAAAAAGGACAAATTAAATATATATATATATATATATATATATATATATATATATATATATATATATATAATAGAAGATACTTAGCGATGAGTAAATATGAGACAGTGGGAGAAGAAGATATTAAATTTACACGAACTCGACGTCAGTAAACATTTCCCAGAGCTTCTCACAGTGAGTGAAGTAGAACAAACTGAGAGCATGACCAGAACAGTAAAAACGTCCAGAGAACAAGAACACGTGCAGAACAACATGAACAAGACCAGGGCAAGAAAAACAGATACGCATTAACTAATAAAGCGTAGCAGCAACAGAGAAAATTAACAAAAATAGAAAATAATGTGTTGTGTGATCCCAGTGGCTTTCGTGCTTTCCATGAATATTATTATTATTATTATTATTATTATTATTGATTTTGTTGATGTTCATTAATATTGCTTTTAGTAATATTTTAATGTTATTATTATTAAAAGTAAATATAATTATTATAATACAAAATCGTAAATAGTAGTAGTAATAATAATAAATGAAGAGAATACAAACACAAAGTTGATAAGCAAAACTGACTTACATTGTATGAAATCGCACAGAAAAACTTTGATTTTGAGACATAATTTTTGGACTCTGTTGAAAATTTCCGGAACGCGATCTATAGAGAAAACAAAAGTGCTTTCTAGTATCTATTGTTTGCACATGTGCACACACATTGTTTTGTACCGAAGCCAATGACGCTTTCAGTTTACAGTGGAATTTACCAAGTTTGTGTGAACAGCTCTTGTCAACATCAATTTCAGTTCGAAAAAAATAAGCCAGTTGTTCATTGAATGTATTTTGAGGTGATAATGTAGGCTGGAATAAAAAAGTATATATTGAGAGCTATACGAGCACTGTCTGGTGGCATTCCCACACCTTACCCCAGGAACCACGAGGGAATATAAGTATTGAAAGTACTGGTAATGAGCCATATTTTTAATGAGACGCATTTTGTAACTTTTTTTATTGAAAGGAATTTTGAAATGAGGAATATTTTGTGATGAGAGACATTTTGCAAAGTTGGTTATTATTCTTATGACGTTTCTGTGTTAAGCTTCATCACGTTATAATTTGATCAAGGAAGGCACTTTGCGAAACGTCATTAAAATTCCACGACCGAAACGTTTCCAGTAAATATGTTCTTATGGGTATGTCTCTCCACTATTTGTCGGTAACATAGTCCTTTATACACAGAATAAAGCCTTGCTCTGCGAACTGTTTCCTCGTCACCTATGTCTGCACTATTTACCAGCTAACTATACTGAAAGTATTTAACTGCTGGTATTTATTTAATCCTTTGGTTACGGTCTGAATCGGTAATGATGTGGTAGAGTATACTAACAGTATTTAAATAAACTTAATACGGGTTATGTCGTTTTATTGAGAAGGTGTTTCGCCCACCAAGGACTTATATCAGATTCATTAAGTCCCTTGAGAACGAAACGTCTTCACAGTCAAATGCAATAACTTACATTATGTGTCTTATTTACACGATAGAACTCATCTGCTGTGACATATCATAGTTTATGCAATACCCTCGAGACGAGAAACAAGAAATATGTCCATTGTCCATAACCATCTGATGGATCAAGTCAAAAAAGATGGTCTTAAATATTTTGTGCTGTCGAGGAAGAGACGCAAAGTGAAATTATTGCATCATGAAATGTTGGGACACACTAACGAACTTATGTTGAAATTCACTTTATAAATTAAACAAATTATGCTAGCAGTATATTTCGATCTCGGTTCTGAGACCCCTCTTCGAGTTGATGAACACTGGTCTGTGTTTACAACACTGACAGGCACTGACAGGTGTCTAAATGACATCCTTCCTTTCCATGGTCAAACTCTATTGCCTCCCATGTCGCCAGGCGCTGCATCAACCATACGATTTATCTCATCCATAAATTTAATAATAATAATAATAATGCTTGGATCATATAATTCAACTGCTTTAGGATCAATTCTTTTTTGCATAGTGTAAAAACATTTTCCATATATCTAAATCGTAAATGTCGCTAAATTAAATATGAGGAGGTATGTCTGCTTCCGAGAATGTTCCATAAATCAAGGTGAATGTTTCTTCACCACATTGGCCGTTTTCCACAAAGTTAATGTCACCCATACAAGGAAACACATTCACCATCATTCATTTGAGAGCTGCCTTCACAGTAATGTACGGAGATAATGGTTCATTAGCCCTCCCAGCTGCAATTTCAATATTAGTGCTATTATTATTATTATTATTATTATTATTATTATTATGATTATTATTGGTAATAGTATTAGTAATAGTATCAGTTTTTATATTATTGGGAAGCACTAAACCTGTAAGTATCATATAGAGCACTAATTCCCAAAGTGGGCGGTACCGCATCCTTGGGGGCGGTGGAAAGATCCAGGGAGGCGCTGAGGAATTTTGAATTTGCAGCAAACCTAATACCAAGAAAGAGGTGTGTTCGTATGTGTGGGGGAGGGGTGGCGCTAGGGATGTGGCTTGGGAGCCAAGGGGACGACAGCCTGAAAACGTTTGGGAATCACTGATATACATGGATGAATAAGATGCAATTAGGTTCGATCAGAGGAAGGACAGCTCTAATTTTTTGTATCAAAAGCCTTTCACCGGAATCAGGGCACCCGTGCCATCCCTTCAAGAAACAGTAAAGGCGAAAGGGGAAGAACCCTCAGTACCTCACTGACCTTTGAATCGCCTCCTTGAGCTCATAAGGGTACACAGAATAAATCTATTCATCCTAGACCCGCCCAAATAAGGGGTATCATTCATCTCAGACCCACTCAAAACAATGCAAAACATTCAGCTCTGCCCCAACCAGATGAATGTAGGAACATTCAACACAAACCCGCCCAAATAAGCATGGCAACATTCTTTCCAGACCGACCCAAGTAAATGTGGAAACACGAATTGGAATCGAATGAATTAGGAACTCCGAGTAACTTTTATGACTGAGAACTGATTGCAGCGTCATCATTTCCAATTTAAGATACGGAATCGCACTCAGAATAAAGTTGTAAGTAAATGAAATCTGACTTAGGTATAAAAACATTAAAGCTTCCAGCTTAACCGAGAGATGGGGTGGAGGAGAAAATGGAAAGAGGAGGAATCTGGCTTGAAAAAAAGAGAATGGGAAATGTAAGAAAAGACAAACAAAACACACTAATGAGAGTACAGATAATAACTAGGGGAAAGGAGAAGAACATTGAGGTAAGAGAGCTAGAGACATGTATGTTGTAGAGTATGTGGAGAGAACCTTCTGTTATACTATCTTGACTTCAGCTATCTAGACAGAAGAAGCGATAGTTAGACTGCGGAATATATACTTACTGTAAGCTAATAACTCATTTACTCCTTCCTCTAATATTCCATTACCCCCTCCCTTCATCTACTCTTTTGCTATTTTACTTCTTTCCCCTTTCCTTCCATTTCCATCATAATTCTGAGAGAAATTACGGCTAGTCAAAGAAGCTTATCTTCAAACAGAAGAGGTAAAGATATAAACAGGAAAAAATGGTACATAAGCAACATTAGAAAGCCGAAGGGGAGATGTAACGCTAGTATATAAATGAAAGGAAACGAGAGAGAGGGTGAGAGTGAGAGAATTGGGAGAGAAATTGTAGATAACAAACGTACAGATAAAGAAGGTTATTGGTGGACGAGGCGATTATCTCTCTCTCTCTCTCTCTCTCTCTCTCTCTCTCTCTCTCTCTCTCTCTCTCTCTCTCTCTCTCTCTCTCTCTCTCTCACACACACACACACACACACAGTTCACGCATTCCCTGTCAGTGTGTTCATTTCTTCAATCATTATTGAGTATTACCTATTCACTTATGTTTATTCTTCAAACACTAGTTTTTTCACCATCTCATCCATTATTTTTTCGTCTCATCCGGCGATTAATTCATCTCTGTCAAATCAAAAATTAAATTGTCTGTTTAACCTCAGTTTTAAAAAAAAATAGACAATCCATCCATCCTTTCTCTCCCTTTATCACTATATTCCTCCGTTTTTTTATGATGTGATCCATCCTAGTGATTCAGCATTTCTTCGCTCGTTCATTTGTTTTCTGTGTCCCCATTCTCCTTCTATCTATCCTTGCCAACCATGTGTAAAGAAAGTTAGCGGTTTTCTTTGCTGTTCTTCGATAGCCTCGTTATGGTATATTTTTTTTTAAATGGAGGTTGTACAACGTCTTGTGCAAAACTTGTAAGCCTAGGATGATCTTAGAAGTTATCTAGGATGATCATTCGAGGTTATGCTCAAGTGGATAAAGGGAATGATAGAAGTAAAGGGGGAGAGAGGAAAGAAAGGAGAGAGAAAGAGTGGAGGCATTGAAGACAAGGAGGGGGGTGAGGGGAGAATAGGAAATTATAGGGAAAGGATTAGAAGAGTACCTGAAAGTGTTTGGGAAGACAAGATGTGGTATACACGACATACTATATGTTAAGTGTGTCTTTGGATACACACTTACCATGTGTATAAAATGATACGTGAATACACAAATAACCCGCACATAGGAGAAAAAACTTATGACGACGTTTCGACCCGACTTCGACCATTAACTAGTTATTAACTAGTCCTATGTGCTTGTTATTTGTGTACTGTTCTAGTCACGCTATTGTGGCCTTTTTGTTCTCAAGACACGTGAAAACTGGTAAGGTGGCCATCTTGAAACCAGTAAATTTTAAAATACGTACAAAACAGCATAGAATGATAAATTACTTTCTTTTACTGAGTTGCTAATGGTTGGAAATGCTCTTAAGAAAAGGTATTATTTACCCTTACTTTCGGGAATTAAAAAAAATTGTATGATAAATAAGTCATTACTATTTGAATATTAAAAGCCCAAGGGCCTACTTGTACTAAAAAAACGACAAAGGTGGAGTGAAAAATACCTAATTACACATATACATGTATACATAAATAGGTGAGTACACGCTCCTACACTCCCTTCCAGCCCCCTCACATACACACACACACACACACTCCTTGCCTTCCCAAGACATCTCCAGGAGCACTCCAAGAAAAACTTTCACTAGAGAATTCCCCACGACACTCTTATCAAATATGCCAACCCTTCCTTCTTGAAGATGACTCGAGCATGCATATTTCCTTTCGTCCTTTTTTGGCCGACTGAGGCACCATTCTGGCTCCCTCAGCTGGGACCTTTTCTTGGTCACTGTTTCTCCCGTCTTGGCACTTGGGTAGTAAAACGTCCCTCTCTGAAGACGTGGCTATAAAAGAAACATAAGGAGCATAATGCATGACTTTTGAGGAACACAAAATTGAGGAAGGAATTCTGGGAGCATGCAGAGCAAAAGGTGTTCCTGTGAACTCCTGTAAGACGTGAGATGTTCACGTGAACACCTGTAATTTCATGATTGTGTGCATACAGTATATGAGAGAGAGAGAGAGAACAACACAGACATGTTCTGCAGTACATGTCTGTGTTGCTTTTGCTGCACACTTGTACAGCAGCAGCAACACCCGTTCAGCAACACCTGTGCCTCAGCGACCCGAATGTACAATTCAACATTACATGGGCCTCACCCATGCAAAACTAAACTGTACAAGGAACACAAGGTGACACACTGAAGGCTCTGTCTCAACTACTCCACAACACTGTGAAGGCAACACTCAGTATGTCACTCACGTAACGGATATCCAAACAAATATTTCCCCCAACACTCCCATGTCATTCTTATACATGCAATACTCACCTGGGCTACATTCAACCATGCAACACCTGCAATGCAGAGAAAACTTGACACGTGTTGTGGGTCTAGGTTTATCCCATCTTCCTACTCTTAGATTTACTGACTTGTCCACTTTTATTTTTACAAAGTAAAATAACTGGAAGTTACCAAACAGCTCAACCTCTCTCTCTCTCTCTCTCTCTCTCTCTCTCTCTCTCTCTCTCTCTCTCTCTCTCTCTCTCTCTCTCTCTCTCTCTCTCTCTCTCTCTCTCTCTCTCTCTCTCTCTCTCTCTCTCTCTCTCTCTCTCTCTCTCTCTCTCTCTTGTATTTTCCTTTCCACAACCTTCCTCTTTACTACTTTCCTCCATCAAAATCTCTAATCATTCCTTTTATCGAGTCCACCTCATCTCTTTCCCTTTTGTTATTATCCTCCCTCTCTCCTACCTCCCGAATCAACATATTAAATTTCATCTGCCACCAACGACATTCAATAAGACCACTCACTATGCTCTAGAGTATTCATTTCAAAACATTTCGCTTCTCTCTCTCGACGTGTGATGGACGCCTGCTCCAACACTTGTCAAAGGGCAGGTGTTAATATTCATGTATATTTCTAATTCCATATGTTTGGTAAGAATAAGTGGAAAGATAGTTTCCGAAAGACTTCTCTTCCCGGAACAGCACCATTGGTTTTGACTTTTCGAAGCTTTTTTCTTGGGAGCGACAGCATCGCATCTGAACGTCTCGAAGCCTCTCCCGGGTGCAAGAACCTTGGAAACAGACTGTTTGAAGCCTCTTCTGGGTGCGACTGCATTCGATACGGTCTTTCTGAAGCTACTCCCGAGTACTACTTACAGTATTCGGTTAGCTTTGTTCGAGTCTTCCAAGGAACAAAACTATTGAAATCTGCGTATCGCTCGTGGTGGGTGAATGGATTATGTTATAAGATAACCATGGTAATTATTATTATTATTATTATTATTATTATTATTATTATTATATTTTGGAAAACACTAATTCCGTGAGAATCATTGTCAGGAGTAATGGTGGATCGATCTTTCGTCACTTAATTTCGGCCCGGCCACTGACCAGTCAGGCTTATAGTGGTGGTCCAAAGGGCTGTGAGAGATTCACTACACAGGTAGCTATGTTAGAAGTCCAGTTGTGATTTTATTAAAAATCTATGTTTGTCGGTCACTGACTCAAAAAAGCAACGCAATCTCCAGAGTGCGGCGTTATGACCTGAAAATAGTCTATGAATGAATCTGCTTAAGGAAGATCAAGTCATTAATTATGGAGTTTGCAGAAGCCACAAATTCATTGGCCTAAACATTTAACATTGCATAGGATTCAACAGAAAATGTTCCCTTTGTATGTGTTGACGCGACACAGACAATACTAAGTACAAACGACGAGAGGATGTGAGGAATCAAAGATTTCAGTTGCTTGTGGAGGAGTCTTGAGAGTCTGAAACTACAACAATTGATTAGGTGCATATAGAAACCATTTAATTTAGTCTAACACATATAAAGATTTATGAAATTTCTTTACAGTATGTTTTCCTCATGTATAATGATTTATATTAAATAGATTTATTTTCTTTTGTAAAAGCAAAAATAAATTGTGTAGCTCAGGGTTTCCTAACACAGAGGCAGAAAGTCACAACACACATTGCAGAGGTGATAAGTAATGCGATGGTAGATAGTGCTTGTTCAGTGTGGTAGTCCGTGGACAAAATAGTGTCGTAAAAGCTGACAGGGGAATCAGAATTTCATTCTGTCAACACTATTGAAGAAAAGATATTTTTCCGGACAAGCTTTTATTGGGACTAAGATTCGCTCCGTTGAAGATTTATCAAGTCATGTTTGATGAAGCTTGAATAGATAAAAACATTGTCCCAATTAAAATTTGTCCTGCAACGTACCTCTTCTTCACTACTAAGAGAGGAACCAGGTACGTCATCGCCATAAGCAGCAGACGTCTGGGCGGACACTTGTCATAAAAGATAAGAAAAAAACATTTTGGATTGCACTACAGTAAAATTTCTTACATTTGACCAAGTGGTCGTTTTTTCAGATGTCATCCCAGCCTCCAACTTCAGCAACAGGTGTAGTGATAGAAAACCTGTAAAGAATTACGCTCCGCTACGTTTAAGCTGTTTTGCTATTGACAGTTAAATATACTTAACTATATATTAATTTATGTTAAACTGACCTAGAATAAATAGTATATATAGATGTTTAGATCGAACTGCAATGCGTTGGAAAGTACCCTATCCGGTTTGTAGATAGCTTAGAGTATATCGTTCAAATGCACACACAACCCGCACATATAAAAAAGAGAGGAGCTTACGACGACGTTTCGGTCCCACTTGGACCATTTACAAAGTCGAACCGAAACGTCGTCGTAAGCTCATCTCTTTTTTATATGTGCGGGTTGTATGTGTATTGTTCCAGTCACGGTATTGTGCCTTTTTTGTTATTTATATCGTTCAAATGATTGTGGAAAATCAGTATGGAGTGGAAGTAAGAAACAATCAATTGCCTGTTAAGTTTACAATGTCCCTGATACAAAGAACGTGTTTTTTTCTGCCTCACCAGTTGCATGTTCTATTGAACGACTGCCAGTATTGAAAGTGTTTTAGAATATAAGTGAAGAGGATCTACTAATATTAATCAGTCCTGTGTTTCGGAACAAGATGTATTTTTTATTATATGTGTATTATCAGTGGTAACTTTAGCATAATATTTGAGAATAGCATAGATATATGTTTCCTAGAAGAAACTTAGGTATAAAAGTAAACAATAGCATATTGTTAGTACTATGAAGATATTTTTCTCTAGCAGCCTCTCAGCTGTTCTCCTCTTTGTAGCCACCTTCGTTTTTCCATTCTCCTTCTAACCATTCAGCTGTACCCAAGGTACAGATGAACCCTCCCGCCCTTTTTCCTTGCATTCATACCCTTTGCACACCGTCGAGAACATTTTTCTCTCCCTTGCTCTGGATCTCACCGCCAGAGTCACAGTTCCACGCTCACCTCAAGAGCCAAATAAAACTGCTTCGCCTCAACGACTCGAGACAAATACACATCTTGAATCCCTCCCAATGGATCAACTATTTGGAGTTTATTATTTACCCGGAGAGACGATCAAAAGGCGGATAACTTCTCGCTCACGCAAGACTCCGACGGACTTCAAGCGGCACTTCGATGCTGTTATTGAAGAATGTGAGAGAATTCTAGGTAGAAGATTCGAAGCGAGAGTCCCAAATAGACAGTGATGGAGAATGAAAGCCAAAATAACGTAACTGGAATATTTCGGAAGTAACCCACAAATTGTCTGTATGCGGTTAAACACATGCAGTAAAACATACATAGAGGTATAAAAATCACACACTTGCAGTTAAAAGAGTACACAGTTTTACATGCTGTTAAACGTGCAATAAGTCATATAACCACGCAGTAAAACATACTCGGAGCGATGCAGTCAAACACACAGAATTGGCGAAACATACACAGAGCCCTGTGATCATAAACCGCACTACTTTCTGCATTATACACCAACCAATGAAGAGAAAATGTAACCGCGTCATTGTCCTTGGTGATGGAGTAAAGCTGTATTGTTCAGTCAGAAAACCCCAGAGATTTTTCGCGAAAGTTTAAATACTCATCTGCATTTAAATATCTCCCTATGAATAAATTTAGTAAAACATGGATAACGTTATACATTTTTGTGGGTATTCTATAGATTTTACAGTACAACAACATTGTACCAGTCAGTGTTTATGCAAACATCCTGGGAGGTCTTACTGTTTTTATATGAATATCAATCGGAAGCCTTTAAAACATTTTTCTGTTTTTTTTTTCATTGTCTTAAGAACACTTATCCCCACGTGTTTCTAAAGATTTCTTAACCATTTATTATGGGTTCTAAAATTCAGAGCTCTAATTAGTGCCCATACCGCGGGGCTGATGATTCTATGACCCACCGTATTTTATTTAACACGTCGGCCGTTTCCCACCGAGGGAGGGTGACCCAAAAAGAAGGAAAAAAAATATTTCATCATGGTTCAACACGTTCACCATCATTCATACGGAATCACTGGCTTTGCAGAGGCGCTCAGATACGACAGTTTAGATGTCACTCCACTCCCACTGTATATATATGCAATATAATTTATCTCTACAGCAGCGAGTTAGAATTGAGGACTAACGAGAGTCATTAAGAGCAGTTCACCTGGACACCAATAATGGGGGTATTTTCTAATATAGTTATTAAAGTATACTCTAAGTGTATATGCAGTGAGAAAAACACCTTGCATCATTCTATACAGAGCTTCTTGTGTAGCGTGACTTAGAGGTCAGCTGGGTTACTGAGAATTATTATGCTCATAAGAAAGCGATTAGCTAGGGAAAAGAGAAAGACCTACTCTCACAAGTGTTAAACTTTGAATTAGCAAAAATGCTCAAAATGCTCTCAATGAATCACTCTCCTGTGTTCCAAGCGAAGACTCGGTTCATTTGAGCAACTGTTTTAAAAAAAAAAATGGAAGAATGTGTTTGGAATTTCTGGATAACGACGGTGGAATTATTCAGCAGCCTTCCTGGTTGTCCTGCTATTGTTGCTACATAGCAAACTGAGCTCAACCGATTGCCAGCATAATGGTATTTGTTGTTCTGGTGTTAATAGGATGGCAGTATCTATGGCATGCGCTGTTTTGGTGTTTGCATGGGTGGTATGCTTTGCTTTAGTATCAGCAAGGCTGGTAATCGGTGGTTAGGTGTCAGGATGTGTTGTTTTCTGGTCAGCATAGATACTATGTGTTGCTAGAATATCAGTACATTTCGTGCGACTTGTTCTGATGACGGCATGAATGGTAAGCGTTTCGTAAGCATTTTCAGCTAGCAGTAACAAAGCAAAAGCAGAGATATTAGTCACTGTTGTCTCAACGATTTTCATGTCATGGACATGACAACGTTTCGCTCCGTCTTGGACCATTATCATATCGCGAGTGACTTGATAAGGATCCTCCATTTTAATCCCCCCCCACCATCACCTACACAACTACTGCCTACCCGTTCCCTTCTGGCATCCTACGTTACACTGCAGTCTAATCTAGCAGCTTCTTCAGGATATACTGATCTCCCATCTGCTTGGCGACGCTCTCAACGAGGTGGCCATTTTCTCGTTCATTTAACATACTCATCAATCATTATTATATTCATTAAAAGTGGTAAACAAACTCATTCATCAAGTTCTCGTTTCCTTGACTACCAGTTCTCTGTTTTTCTTTCCCCTCCCTGTTGCCTCCCTTAAACCCAACACTTTTTTCCCTTCAACTCTACCTCCCCCTCACTCCCTGTCTCCCCTCATTCAGCACTCCCAGTTTTCCTTTCCACCCTGCTTCCTTTCTCACTCTGTCACCCCTATCACTTTACCTCCCCTCACTCCGTCTCCCCTTGTACCTTGCCTCCACAGATCACTTTCCCCCTCCATCGTTTTCCCCTCTCTCTGAACTCTAAATCAATAGATTGTTTCCTCTTGATAACAAACAGAGGCGAGTCAACCTTGACACTCCAGTTATCATAACAACCGGTTATTATTCTTATTACAACGATTATCCTTCATTGCACCCCTGGGTGTCTGGGTGCATTCCTGGATATCTTGGCGTAAGCCCACTTCTTAAAATGTTCCCTTTCGTACCGGGAGAGGAGTTGGTTCTAGTGTCATGTACAATATATCTCTGGGTGTACACCGCGTATCTGAGTGTACCTCGGGTGTGTAGGTGTGCCTGGGTGTGTCACGTATGTCGGTGTGTACCTCAAGTGTAATTTGGGGATCAAGATTTAGATTGCACATTGGTCATTAAGGTAAGAGTTCACGTACATAAACATAAATTCGTTTTGCCCCCCAAAATAGTACTGATATAAATTCTGTTCGAATACGCAGGGAGACGTACATCTCAGTGTATTTAATCACGTGAAATATACACCGCTTGGTGTGCATCCACTGAGACTTACCTGTATACGTGTCCATTAGCATATGATAATCCACTGACATAAATACACTTCTGGGTGTATATAAACAGATACACGCCTCTCGGTGTATATACAATAAGATATATACACCTGTGTGTGTATACACTGAGAGATACACATCGCTTGGTGTGTGTACCGAGTTGGACACACGCAATTAAAAAAAATCATTTGAGAGACGTAGCTGGCCAGAGGCAGCAGTGCTGACTCGGTGCTGACTCGGTGCTGACTCGGCTCAGGTGCTGACTCAGTGAAGCGGCGTCATCACAGAGCTGGAAACGAGGCAGCGCCTCGGCTTTGAAGGGTCTAGGACGCCTCTGTCAAGTGTCGCAGCTCTCAGAGTGCCAGTAGCAGCGGCAGGCACTCTGAGAGTGCCGGAGGCACGAGTGCCACACAGGTGAGGGAGCTGGTCTTGCAGACGTGTCCGGTAACTGCGATGAAAAAGAAAATGCAAACTCTGAAAAGCTTTTTCTCGTTGTGGAGATGAAGATTATTTACTCCTTCGTAAAGGAAGGTTCGATTTCACTGGGTAAGGTTCTGGACGGGGGTTTCCGGGCCTTTTACGGACGACCCTTTCGAACAAATACGTTTGGTCGTTGTTTACTTGACCTCTGCCTGTGAACAGGTGAATGATATTAACTGTACACGGTCCATTGTTAAGGTACAGGTGAGAATTGTGCGCGTGAGAATTACCAGCGAGAGCGAGGAGGAACAATAGACTTGTTGGTGCTCTTCAGATCAGTACATGAGACGCTGTTGTCTGTCTTGCTAATGAATATTGGCCTTTAGTAAGGCGAATACAAAGATAGGAAAAGCCAGCCAGCAATGTTACAGGGATAACGATGGTACTGTGTTGCTGATATTGATGGTGGTGGTGGTGTGCTGTTTCTGTTACTGTTATTGTTGCTGCAGTTGCTGTTGCTGTGAATGCCTCTGGTGTTTATGTTGATGCTGGTGGTGCTGCTGATGTTTCTTTTGTTGTTTTGGCTGCTGCTTCTACCTGTCTTGAAACTTATGTTGTTGTGATTGCTGATGTGGTTACTGTTGATATTGACGCTGATGGTACTACTGCTAATTCTATTTCGATGGTACTGCAATTGCTTCTGCTACTGTTCCTGAAAATTCTACCTCTTCTACTCCTGCTGTTGATGCTATTACTGTTGATGTAGAAACTGCTGACACTGATGACGATAGTGTTCACAGGACACTATGCTGAGCAATACGATGGACGCTATATTGAGCAATGTGATGGTCGAGCTCACACCATATATCCAAGAGAAATTGGACGAATTTGTCTGGCTGAGCTGCAATGGAGAGAATCCTTCAGTTTCTCTTAGCACCAACGTGTTTAGATGATGGTTGGAGACAATTGCAGGAATGAAATGATAGCTAAAAGATAGTCATCAGTGGAATGATATCTAAAAGATAGTCATTAATGAGCTAGCTGAAAATAGAGGAAATCTGCTGTCTGTTAATAGTTCTGAGAACCACCAGTCTCTCTGTGCCCGGTGAAGGTGCTGGTGATTCTCTTCCTCCTCCTCCTGCTGTTACTACTGTTACTACTACTCACCACTACTACTATTACTACTACTACTACAACTACTACTGTTATTACTTCTACTATTACTGCTACGGCTGTTACTGATGCTGCTTCTGCTACTACTACTACTACTTCTACTACTGCTACTATTTTTACTGTTGTTACTGCTGCTGCTGCTGTTGCTCACATAAATGGTTGCCTGAAAGTCTTCAGAGGACAAAACTGTAATTTCAGATGCCTCACTGCTCTCCAGTCCACATTAGGAGATGCATTACCACCATCAGGATACCTCTCTCACCTGCGACCTACCAGTTCTACGTTCTGTCATCCGACCCTAGGAGTTTGATCCTCCTTTCTTGAGGATTTGTGGCTTTTACATTCAGGATCAGTTTTTATTTTTTCGGGGTTTGATTCGTCTGTGTTCAGGGATCATCACTTCCATCTTCAGAGTTCAGTACTAAAACCTTCAGGGTTCAGTACTAAAACCTTCAGGGTTCAGTACTAAAACCTTCAGGGTTCAGTACTAAAACCTACAGTACTCAGTACTAAAACCTTAAAGGTTCAGTACTTTTATCTTCAGGGTTCATTACTTCCGTCTTCAGTAGTGGACCCTTCCGTGTGCCTGTAGACTGCCTCACATCTACATTTTTTTTCCCTCCACACATTTTTAAAGGTTAGTATTTACATACGTTATCCCTTCACATTTGACCTTTATTTACGTTATGTAAGTTTTCCTCGATCTCATATTTCCTGTATTTGCTTTTCAAAACATTTTCACTAACATGCACACTCAAACACGCATGCTAGCACACACACACACACACACACACACACACACACACACACACACTGACATAATCTTTTAATTCTCAACAAAGTGAATATATTTCCTTGTTGCTATACAACACTTCCAAACCAAAATATTTACTCTGTGAATGTTTACCAATATTTAAAATAAAATAGCAAATTTTGGATTTGCCTTGGGGTTACCTAAACCAATCATAGCGCTCCGTGGATAACAAGAGAATTGGGCACACAAAAGCAAAAACAGTGAATGCAGTTTATTGTTTTTTCAGGATACTGCGCTCAAAAACTTAATCATCGGCCATCGCTGAAAGGCAGAGAAAACATTAATACAAATTTATTCATAGTTTTGTACGAAAGAATATATATATATATATATATATATATATATATATATATATATATATATATATATATATATATATATATAATATATATATATATATTGTGGGCGCTCTACTGTCGATCATGAAAATCCGTAGCCTTGGAGAAGTTAGTGAAATGGCTTCTAAGGAAAATCGTAAGATTTCTCATAAAGTCGTTTGAATATTTTTTTCATTCTTGGTTTTTTAGTAATTAATTTGTATAGTGGTGTTGAGAACTTTAAGCATACATTTTTACGTGAGAGAGAGAGAGAGAGAGAGAGAGAGAGAGAGAGAGAGAGAGAGCAGACAGACAGACAGAGAGAGAGAGAGAGAGACAGACAGACAGACAGACAGAGAATGAAGTTTTAAAGGCGCATGTGACCAGAGCAAAGCTCTGTTGCTTGCTTGCTGTTATTCCATGTCTTATTTCGACCAGTCTCCTCTGGGTGCTTAAATTCTCAAGACACGAAGCAACACAGCAAAATAAAAAATTCATTCCTGTCTCCTGTAATTAGCACTCGTAGTTGGCATATCCTAAAGCACATACAACTCACACGTAACAGCAAACAGCAACTTCAAAGGAAAAAAAAAGACACTGGTAGTTACATAGGGAAAAAATAAAACTGGATTCTGGACGCGGATTGAACGTCAACTTGGCCTTGCCCAGTTCACTTGAGTTCCAATATTGATTCCAGGCGGGATAATCGAGGCGTGTGTGTACACGGGAGACCTCAGAGTCAGACCCATCATCTGCCAGAGCCACTCAAGATGTACCCTCCTCTTCCCTGGTCCCTTACCCCCTCCCTCATCATCCCCTACTTCCTCCTCCTCCTCCTCCTCGTCGTCCCTTACCCCCACCCTCATCATTCCGTTCCTCCTCACTTACTCCCCCACCTCCTCCTCCCCCTCCCCCTCCCCCTCTCCCTCTCCTCTTCTTCCCTCCTCCTCTCCCTCTCCTCCTCTCCTTCCCTCCTCCTCTACTCCTAACAGCGTGTCAGACACTAAACCAGAAAGAACAAAAAGGCACAATACCGTGACTGGAACAATACACAAAATAACCAGCACATAGGCTGAAACTTATAACGACGTTTTCGATCCAAGTTGGATCGAAACGTCGTCATAAGTGTCAGTCTCCTATGTGCGGGTTATTTGTGTTTACTAAACCATTTGTTTCTATGCGACACACACAAGCTTGTTCAATGATCAAACTCTCTCTTTAAAACTTTCATAACCTGCTAACTCTTCATGTTATGTCTTCTACACTTTCCATCCACCTTAGATTTATACACCTGAAAAACCCATCTTGAATCATCCTTTCTAACTTAACTATATGTCTTACGGTTGCTGGGAGATTCGAAAAAGGTATCCCCGTACTGGATAACCCCGGTCCCCTGTACCTTAATGCGCACAATTGGAATAGTGCAGTGTGAGGCATAAGTTTGTAACGCAGGTAAATATTAGCAGTGAAGATTCAAAGCCAGTCAGAAGAATCATTTAAAAGGCCATATGCAAACAGTACACATTTTTTCAAGCGAAATGACCAGTTAGGACATATGCCAAATCTCTTTAAAACCTTCCACTAAGGCACACCAGCTTTGAAGCTAACTAGAGGCATTCGTTTTATCATCTCAGACCATCCTAAAATACATTAGCATATTAAGTTACATTATCAAGGTATAAATGGATGTGACACTTAGAAAATGTAGCATGGAAAGCAGTATTTCAGATTTCCCAAGTTCTTTAAAAAAAAAATACTGGGACCTAATTACGCTAGTTCTAATTAAGCTTTTGGTACGTAATATATTTTTTTTTAACAATGGTAATGAGGACACAATGTTGTAGGTATATAAAAGTACATTACTTAGATATAACGTAGGATAACCCAGTAAAGTCAAATTCTGTGACTTATTTGTGATCATAAGAGACGTTCTCCAGTTACTATACAGAAGTCAGCTTGATTAATAAAATTTGCACATTACAATTTGCCCAGCCTAAAATCAAGGGACGCTTCCTTAGACGAAAACGCATCACTAGAAGTTTAACACCGACCAAAAGATGCATTCTAAAATTGATCAGTGGGTACCTGCACTTGTCAGTTGTTCTACGAACCTTTTATCTAGTATTAGTTTACCAGGACATTTGAAGCCTGTCAAATAAGCCATTCTGAAGTTATAAACGAAAGTTTTGAAGAAAGTTAGTGTAGACGAAAACAGCTTACACAATGTTCGACGGTGGCACAGAGGTTTTAAGGGCTCATCAAACTCTTGGAAATGATTTAAAAAACTATAAAAACAAAGAGTTTTAATTTTTGCAGTTCTGTTTAAAATTCATTACAATGATTAGAATAATAATAATAAATAATAATAATATTATTATTATTTATTAATAATAATAATAATAATAATAATAATAATAATAATAATAATAATAATAATAAAAATAGCCCTCAGAGATGCTATAATGCTTCTTTCCTTAAAGAAGGATGCCCTGCCGGGTCTTCCATGCCTTCTTACAAACGAGGGAAAAACTAGGAAAAGAAGATAAGTAAGAAAACTTTATTTGGAATAATAACCACAAATATATCAAGAAAACCAAGCAGTAGGGTAGGTATATTTCCATATGTGTCCCTACGCCTTTCCTCAGGATGTGACCCACAACAGTCGATTAACACCTAGGTATCTATTTCCTGGTAGGTAAATAGGAGCAGCAGGTGTTAGGAATCTAGCCAAGAGTAAACAGTGGAAGGTGTGAAGGAGGGATGGTGGGAGGAAGGAGATAGGAAAGGAGGGAAGAAGTCCAGGTGAGGTGAGAGTTGTAGGTTGAGAAAGCTGAGGGGCAGGGAAGTGGGAGAGAGGAAATGAAGGGTGAAAAGATGGAAGGATGGGAAAGTGAAAGGGAGGAAAGGTGGTTTGGAAGGTTATCGTGAGAGAGAGAAAGTGTAAAGGAAGGAAGGTGGGAGGGAGAGTAAAAAGGCATCACAGGTGGATCGGAATCCTCCTCTCTTTCCCCTGGTCGATCGCAGCTGTTAGATTTTTCAGAGTAAAGAGAAAAGTATTTCTTTATGGTCTTAGTTCTTTTTTTTACCCCCAGGAAAGATCAAAGTTAAGCTCAGGTTCTTGGAGAGGTGGGCGTCTCATCAACTGTGAGTCTAGAAGGTTGAGTAGTGATAGTAGTTAGATTCATAAACATGATGAACGAGACACATGTGTAATACTTGGGAATCTCGCCGAAACGTTTCGCCTGCTTTGCAGGCTTCTTCAGTCGAATACAGAGATGATTATAATACTGGAGATAGTGGAAGAAGTACAGAGGTAATTTTGAGGTGTTTAGTCCCTTGGCTTTGGTAGGTGGTCAGTCAGTAATAATGGTGAAAGTTTAAGAAGTGATTGTTATTGTGCTTGTAGTAGTGACTGCAGCGATGGCTGTAATATGTTAAGTAAAAGGACACAAATGCAACTAATGTGAGATTTTATTGTGGCAACGTTTCGCTCTCCAGGAGCTTTGTCAAGCCGTAAATATGTTAAGCCGTAAACGGCTTGACAAAGCTCCTGGAGAGCGAAACGTTGCCACAATAAATTCTCACATTAGTTGCATTTGTGTCCTTTTACTTAACATATTGTCGGTAATTCTACCAATATTAATACATGGTTGTAATAGTTGGTGTGGTGATGGTAGTGAGAGTAGTAGTAGTAGTTGCAACTGTAATTTTAATGATATTGATAATATTTGTGGTAGTTTTGGTAGAAGACAAAAAAATTGTTTTTAAAAAAGTATAGGATTGTGAAGAAGAGGTAAGAGTGAAAGAATGATGAAGAAGAGGTAAGAGTGAAAGAATAAAGAGTACATTATGAGGAAGAATATCTAGAGAAGGATAAGGTAAAGGGGGTGTAGGAAGAGGTAAGAGGAGAAAGAAGACATAAAAGAGGTGCATGAAGAGGTAAATGAGGAAGAAAAGGAGGTGATAGAGGAGTAGAACGAGTGAGAAGTAAAGGAGAAGGAGAAAGAGGCGAAGGAGAAGGGAGAAAGTCTCGGATGGCGATATCCAGAAATCCAAAAGGTCATAGAGATAAACCGGGGATATAGGTGACCTTTACCGCTCACAGTGGTTGCTAGTAGTCCCACCAAGGCCTGCTAGCGGACATACCAAGACTTGCTAACAGGACCACCAAGGCTTGCTAGTACGCCCACCAAAGCTTCCTAGCAGGCCAACCACGGCTACAACAGACTGAGAATAAGGCTTTCCTTGATCCTTGCTTTAAACAGCTCCGTCATTTACCAAAACAAAAAAACTTAGCTTATCAGCGTGGAAGCTTTTTGAAAGCATCTACAGTTAGAACTTCCGATAGTAAGCGATTAATTTACGGATACAAATAAGGAATATGACTTACGAAACTTAATATTTTATTTAATCTTGATAAGGCTTCATTTCTTACAAGAATATACTCAAGAAAGCGAAATGTTTGAAAACGTATGAAAAATTACTTCGAATTCGTTAGTACCTACGTAATAATTTCTTAGAGTGAAATATTCGTAAAATTCAAGATACACCAGCAAATATAAGAATGGAGGAACACTGCAGCAGGCCTACTGGCCCATACAAGGCAGGTCCTTATCAAAACCACCCATTCCCACCCACGTATTTGTCCAACCATTTCGCAAAGCCACTCAAGAATTTGCTTCATTGCCTCAGGTACTAATCAGACCTACCCCTTTTCACTCATATATTGCGAGATTGCAAGAGCAAAAGGCTGGCAAGCGTAGCCTCAGATACAAATGCGACCACATGTACTAACACTCAATAGGAACCTGCGAGCCAGATAGTGCAGCTTCCCATCTTAGCCTCTCTAAAAGCAATAATAGCAACAGCAGCAGCAGCGGGAGCACTAGCATCAGCGTTACTACCAGATGCGGCAGCCGCAGAGCCAGCAGCAACCAGTAACAAAAGTTGTAGAAAAAATAGTAACAGGCGTAACTGAAGCAACAGCAGAGTAGCATTATCACATGTAAAAGTAGCAGAAGCTGCTACAGTAGTTGTAGTAGTAGTTGCATTATTAGCAACAGACGCATCAGCTGCAGGAACAGAACTAATAGAAGAAGCAGCATCTGCAGAAACAAAATCAGCAGTAGCAGCAAAAGTATTAACAGCAACAGTAGCAGCAACAACAACACACAATCAGCAGCAGCTGCAGCTTCAGATCTCTGCCAATGATCTCACCCGATTGCGAGAAAATAAAAGATGGCGATAAGGCGGAGGATTGGCCGCCGCTCGATATGGATAACGACCTATTTATCGAGGAGTGTGAAGCACCGGCGATAATGCTGGGGAAGAGAATGACAAACGAACAACATTACCCGAGAGAAAGAGAATGATACGGGAGTAATGACGCAAAAATATTTCAGTGGGGAAAGGAAAGACAAAATTTAGAGATAGCTTCATTATATATATATAAACTCAATTTAAATTGAAATAAACGACTGTAACTGTAAATGAATAAACAGAAAGAAGGATGGCGGGGGTTGAAGAGGCTTAAACCGCGGTCCAGGGATTGACAGATTCAACGCTTTACAGCTGAGTTACGCAGCCTTTAACAGGAAGATTTCGAAAGAGTACTTCTGTACATGTTTTCCTTTAGCAGCAACAAGATATATATATATATATATATATATATATATATATATATATATATATATATATATATATATATATATATATATATATTTTTTGTCGTGCCGATTAGGTAAAACTGGTCAATTAGCAAGAACTCATTTAAAATTAAGTCCTTTCTAAAATTTTCTCTTATACGTTTAAATATATATTTTTTTCATTTATGTTAATATAAAAATTTATAATTTTGTACCAAGAGAAACTTTGAAAACTTACCTAACCTTATTATAACAACCGCAATTTAATTTAGCCTAACCCAACTAAATATATTTTAGATACGTTAACAATAATTTAATAATAATAAACAAACACAATGAAATATTTTTTTTCGTTAGGTTCTGAATGATTTTTGCGAAATTATTGCATACACAAATTTTCGCTTGTCTTATATGGCAAGAAGAGCGTTGCTATTTAAGCCAAAATCGCTACCAGGAACATAACCCTATTTTTCCCATAAGTTCTTCAGTTTATCTAACACGGTTTTACCTAACACGGCATTTTCAGGAATGTAACTACCATGTAATATAACAAACAGTCCTTGTCAAAACCACCCTTACACAAAACTACCCAAGAATTTACTCCCGTACTCACGACACCAACCAAACTCAGCCCCTCCCACTCATATATTTGTCCAATCTCTTTTTAAAGCTACCCAAGGTCCAAACCTCGATCACCTTACTCGGAAGATTGTTCCACGCATCCACAACTCTGTTCGAGAACCAGTACTTACCTATGTCCTTTCTAAATCTAAATTTATCCAACTTAAATACATTATTTCTGGTTCTTATCTGGTTCGACACCCTCAGTACTTTATTAATATCACCTTTGTTTATGCCCATCATCCACTTATACACTTCGATGATATCTCCCCTCATTCTACGTCTCTCCAGAGAGTGGAGATTCAAGGCTCTAAGTTTAGCTTCATATGGGAGATTCCTTATACAGTAAATCATTTTACTCATTCTTCTCTGTATGTTCTCCAATGAGTCTTTATCCATCCTGTAGTAAGGAGACCAAAACTGAGCGGCATAATCCAAATGAGGCCTCACTAGTGATGCATAGAGCTGTAAAATAACTTTTGGACTTCTGTTACTTATACTTCTTGAAATAAATCCTAGTAATATGTTAGCCTTATTGCACACACTTAGGCACTGCTGTCTTGGCTTTAGATTTCTGCTTACCATGACTCCCAAGTCTTTTTCACATTCTGTTTGATCAAGCTCTACTTCACCTAGTTTATATATATACATATATATATATATGCAAAACAATCGCAGAAATGCGATCTTAACAATGCAAGACAAGCCACAGGGGGTGGAAATCTTAAGCTCAAGATTTCTACCCCCTGTGGCTTGTCTTGCATTGTTAAGATCGCCAGTCTGCGATTGTTTTGGCTGTTCCCAACTCCAGCCTTGGCACACGCCTCGACCCACAGACCATCCACATTGGTGTTGCCCTTTTACTTGCCGCCCCTATTCTCGCCGAACACAGGTGTATTTGTGGCAGTGAAGCAGCAAACCGATTCGGGTACCATGGTCATGTGTGTCGTAAATCCGAGGGAGAGATTGCAAGACATGAAGAGGTTAATAACATTATCAAGAGGAGCCTCACAACAGCCGGATGCCCAGCAGTAAGGGAGCCACCCCAACTATGCAGATCTGATGGCAGCCAAAAGCATCCAGATGGTATCACCCTTCAAGCCTGGACAGACGGCAAGCAGATGGTGTGGGACTACACATGTGCATCTACCTTGGCTGATACCTATCTCCAATACACCAGGGAGGAAGGAGGGGCAGCTGCCACCTTCAGGGAGTCCCAGAAGTCGAGAAAATATGAAGAACTTGCCCATCATTATATGTTTGTTCCCATAGGCTCAGAGACCCTTGGCTCATGGGGAAAGAGTGCATCTAAGTTCCTCAAGGAGCTGGGCAAAAGACTCAACAGGGTAACTAGGGATCCCAGGGCAGCTAGTTTTCTGTTCCAGCGACTCAGCGCTGCTGTTCAGAGGGGTAATGCATGCTGTATTCTGGGCACGCGCCCCAGCTCGGAGGAGCTGGATGAGATTTTCACATTATAATCAGTGACAAACATGTAACAATATGTACTAGACATGTATATATATATATATATATATATATATGTCGTGCCGATTAGGTAAAACTGGTCAATTAGCAAGAACTCATTTAAAATTAGGTCCTTTCTAAAATTTTATCTTATACGTTTAAAGATACATTTTTTTCATTTATGTTAATGTAAGAATTTATAATTTTGTACCAAGAGAAACTTTGAAAACCTACCTAACCTTATAACAACAAGTGCAATTTAATTTAGCCTAACCCAACTAAATATATTTTAGATACGTTAACATTAATTTAATAATAAAGAAACACAATGAAATATATTTTTTTCGTTATGTTCAGAATGATTTTGGCGAAATTATTGCATACACAAATTTTCACTTGTCTTATATGGCAAGGGGAGCGTTGCTATTTAAGCCAAAATCGCAAGTTTTACCTAATCGGCACGACATATATATATATATATATATATATATATATATATATATATATATATATTTATTAATCCATCAGGCGTTTCTTACCAAGGCAGGGTGACTTGAAAAAGAAGAAACACTTTCATCATCATTCACTCCATCACTGTTTTGCCAGAGGCGCGCTTACACTACGGTTAAAAAACTGAAACATCAACACCTCTCCTTCAGAACACAGGCACTGTACTTCCCATCTCCAGGACTCAAGTCCCTGAATCCCTTCATAAATGTTACTTTGCTCACACTCCAACAGCACGTTAAGTCATAAAAACCATATGTCTCCAGTCGCTCTTTAAGATTTTGTATGTCGCAGTTATGTCGCTCCTTGTCCTCTCCGCCAAGGTTGTCAGGTTCATTTCCATCAGTCTCTTCTCATAATGTATTCCTCTCAGTTCTAAGCTGGTCTTTTGCAGTCCTATCGGTCTTTTCCAGCTTCACTTGCTTCACCAGGTATGAGCTCCATGCTGGAGCCGCTTTCTCTGTGATTGGCGTATCTTATATATAAAGTTCTGAATGTGTATGTGTGTGTGTGTGTGTTTGTTTGTGTGTGTGTTTGGAAGAGTAAAAATATAAAGGCACAATGTTTATCTGAACACTGACAAAGAGTAGGGTAGCACGAATGTTACAGCACGAAGGAAGGAAATAGAAAAATATCGGGAAAACATTAGGGATGGGAATAAATTCGCAAGGAATATCGGAAACATGGGAAAAAAAGATAATGGAGAATGGCGCTGAAGGAAATAAATAGCCCCGAGGGATTGAAACAGAGGACACATTATGAAGACAGTAATAAAGATGAAGATAATATAAGATCAAAATTAGCATGTTAGCAGAAAACAGTGGAAGAATTATCATTATAATTGTGTTATTTTATAATTAATATTGCTACAGCTTTAAATGAATTATTAGATGTGAAGAGGTAATTTTTTGTGTATTATTCAGGGAAGGAAGTGGTTTAGGCTCGATCCTCCATACGCTAATAGCAAGACACTCAATTTAAGTAGCAACGCTTTTATGTAAGAAACGTAGCATAAAACCACTTACACACACACACACACACATACATATATATAATAATAAATTACAACACTATAAGCCCAGATACCTGTGTCATAAATTATAAATGTTCATTAATGTATGATTGTTTTATAATTGTATATTTCTTTTATGTTATTGTTTTTACTTTTAAATTGTGTGCCTAAATTACTGAATATATCATTCCGCTAATTCGTTGATAATAACCCAGTATTGTCTCTCTCTCGACTAGCTGCTGCTGCTGCTGCTGCTGCTGCTGCTGCTTCTGCTTTACGTCTTACTGTGGTTGCTATTGCTCCTAACTCTACATTTTCGTTCCTAAAATTTATCTTGCTCTAATATGCATAATTTCTCGGAAACTTTCATTCGACCTCGTTGTGTTTTCGTTTATAGATCAAATAATTAATTCCAGGTCCTTGAGTTTTTAGAAAATTTGTTTTTACTATATGATTCAATTATTCACTCTGAAATCTTACTAGTTTACCTTAATATTAAAATTCCAGGAAGAGAATTGGATATACAGAGTACGAGAGAGAGAGAGAGAGAGAGAGAGAGAGAGAGAGAGAGAGAGAGAGAGAGAGAGAGAGAGAGAGAGAGATACCTTTATTTAAATTGGGAACAGTACGATATATGAGTGGCCTATTCCTATCACTAAACCACAGTTTTCCTCCAGAAATTGTTGACTACAGGAAATTCTAGTGCTTTATAATTGACTAGAGACAGACATGTTTCCCTTGGAAACAGACTCCTAGTAGGCTTCTCATCTGTCGTCCAGGGTGACCTAGGGAACGGACCTAACAGTTAACTGTTAGCTGTTAACATAACTTCAAGAAGTTATGTGCCTTGGCAAATGCCAATTACCAACTTGGCGAAGAGACTTAAGTTAAAGTTGATGTGACGGCGCTAATACAATGAATAGCAAACTTGTGCCGTCTCTTGCTTGCAACGACCTGGGCAACCCGCGCAACTTGTGCGCCATTCTGATGTCACGGCAATGCGCCCCTCCAGGACCCCCACTTGTCAAACATTCGGCAGGTTTTCTCTCTAATCTGAATATACAGAACGAAAGAGCTGATGGGGGCGATGGTACTTTATCAGAAGAAATTTCTCTTGACGCAGGCCATCTTTGATGACCTGCGGATTATTATATATCAGGGAGAGGCCCTTTTAACTAGTAGGTGTCATTCAGTGCCTGGAAAAGGGTTGGAAATAAGGATTCATCCTAGGAAGGGAAGAGTAGCTCCAGTTCTCTGGATCAGGAGCTCCTCACCGGTATCAAGGATCGACCGAGAGATGAGGTCAAATCACTTAATTTTTATGGTCGTCTGTTACGTAATTTCAAATGTATTACTTTTATTTTTTACTGGAGACAAAAACTACAGTAATATTCAGCTTAGTGCTAGAAAACAATTCTAACCACACGCTAAAATGAATGCAAACATTCTTTCGTGTTAGTATTGAACAGTGTCTCAGTTTCATTAACTTACTCTACAAAAGTTTCTTTTGTAAACTGACTTCCCTGAGTTGGTTCCCAGAATTTTTTAGACATGCAAAAAAAAAGAAAAAAAAATTCGTGTATATCCCCATTTCAAATAATTCTTTCGATATTTTAATGTTGTATAACTTTTTCGCATCTATATATCATCTGCTTTAGGGCAAGAAGTAATACGGGTATTTTTATCTTTAGAAACAAAATTCAAGCAAAGATCATAGGGTAAGATGTAACTGTACTTCACAACAGCGATACAAAAAAAAAAAACTCGCAAAACTATACCAATAGTTGGTTTATTAGGCTTAATACATAATAAACCAGCCAAACAATAGAATAAATGATTTATAAAGAATAATGCAAAAATATGTAAAATAATGATTAATTTACATAAAAATTATTCATTAACACGTATTTATGTGGGAATATCGAAAATGGGTACAAGATGAAAAAAAAATCATTCAGTTTAGGAATATAGAATAGACCTCAATTTCTTTTTGTTTTGTTTTCAACTGTCAGCAGTCACAATGCATGAAAAACGTCGAAAATCTTTTTGGTAGAACATAAAGAACGAACGGAAAAATGCATATTCAATACTATTGTGAAGAATCTTTTTTTTCCCGGGGATTCGGTTTTATGGTTAGCATAGGTTAAAAACAGAAATGCTTTGTGTGTGTGTGTGTGTGTGTGTGTGTGTGTGCTTTCAGAGACAATTTGGGGTAACTTTCACCTGGTGTCCGCATTTGTTCTATGATGCTGCATAACTTGTGAAACTCAGGTTACTCTGTGTTTGAAACTATTCTGGATGTCGATGCACAGTTTCCTCAGTTTCTTGTCTCCCTTCCTCTCTCTTCTCTCTCTCTCTCTCTCTCTCTCTCTCTCTCTCTCTCTCTCTCTCTCTCTCTCTTTCTCTTTCTCTTTCTGGGGCAATCGCACACATACACATAGTCAGTAGCATACACAGTTTCATACAACGGACGGACGCACCCCCTTCCACACACACACACTCAGTACCAACTTTATAGATGAACAAATTCAAAGCTATCAACTCAACGTATTTCTGTAGTCTTCTATCGAGACAGTCTGGATCTGCAAGAAATTAAATAATTTTGAATGTAGCTTATCAGGGATTTCATAAAATGTTTTACCCTTGATTACTAAAAGTAAACTCTAGAACAAACATACAGCTTAACCATAGTAAACTAAATAATTTTGCTCTCGCTCATTAATAAAATAAATTGTTCACATTAATATATTCATGTTCACTTTGATATGGGTACAAATTACATTATGTAATATACACTCAATGGCCACTTTATTAGGTACATCCTTCTAGTACTGGGTAGGGTCCTCTTTGCCCCCCAGAACAGCCTGAATTCATCGTGGCATGGATTCAACAAGGTGCTGGACACATTCCTTAGAGATCCTGGTCCATGTTGACATGATAACATCACTCAGTTGATACGTGATGTTATCACGAATCTCTAGTAGTTTCGATGACCATGGAACCCAATTATCTGAGAAAGCCTGTAGCACCTTTTCCCCAGCAGCCACAGATCTCAGATCCTGTTTGTCGACGTTTCATGTTTGTGATCTGCAGCACCACTCTGAGGATATCAAACAACTTAGACACGGGTGTGGGGGTCACACAACAGATTTTGTTGCTATTATTCCCAGGATAATAATAATAATAGTAATAATCATCTTTATTTTTACAAGTACATGTACAAGGTATACAGGCCTATCTGACATCAATGACATACTACTATATAGAAAGCCCCTTGTTACGCAGAGCATTTGGGGCAAATTAGATCAGTTTTATCCCCAGGATGCGACGCACACCAGTCGGCTAACACCCAGGTACCTGTTTACTGCTAGGATATGTGATCCCATCCTGACAGTTGATAGGATTTCCAGGCTGAAAGCCCGGCTCCTCTTGATAATATCATTGCTTTCATTGTCTTAACTGCCATCCAGTGGAAATTGTGTAATTCCAACCGTGCCACAAACATTTTTGTACCCAAGGTGAATATTGGAAGCAAGGCGGAGAGAGACTGGGTTGAGACGGGTGCCAATTGCTGAGAAAAATGATAGTAAACAAAAGTCTTCAGACTGATATACACTCAAACCTAAGTGACAAGTAGTTTTTTTTAAGGGCTTTGAGCATAGCTGCATTAATTTTTTCAACAATCATACTGTCTCAGAATGTTTGTGGCCTATCGTTGTAGCGTAAATCTATTGTGAGAGAATTCATCATACTGCTGCCAGTAATGAACCTGAGGTCATGCACTTTCACTGAAATTTCTGAGAGTTCAGGTGGAATTTGGTATGTTAATTCTTTGGATGTAGTGGGTGAGGATATAAAACTAGGTGGCTGTATATATATGTTCACTCCATTCACTCTGACAAGGAGAATGGTTTAGATCCAGTGATTCTTTCAGAGAAAGATCTTGGTTATTTTTAACAGGGCTGTAGCTTGATGCCTTATCTAGTTTTAGTCTACCAGGGGACGGGGACTATCAACAAATGTAGAATTGCTTGTGAAGAGATACTCATTTAATAAAGAGGTTAAAATTATCGTAGGATTTAATGTCTCTAATCGAAACTACCTTCCGCCTAAGGTTGGCAATATTCTCTCTCACGTGGACGACGTTAGATCCAAGAGGAACACCGACAGTAGTGGTGTATACAGAATCAGTGGCTTGCACTTACACTTAAGCATCAGTGTATTGACTAGAAGCAGCTTTGCAATCGGAGGTCATTAGTGATACATCTGGACTCATTTTATTATCTAACAGAAATTCTATGCTGCTTGCTAAAGTGCCAGCATTCATTTGAAGTCATTTAGAAGTCTGATATTGATCTCACTGAACACATCTGTGACTTTTTTTAATAACGTAACAGAAAAGGAAGGGTGAGGACTCGGTTGCCCTTTCGGGCACTGTTATTAAGCCAATTTCATGTTTATGGAGAGTGAGCAGACTCTAATCCTGCTGGGGACTGAGAGTACATATATCTATATATACATTATATATGTATTTGTGAAGCGCAGTATATGGACCTGGTACAAGGCATACTCTGACATAATAGGCTTAAAATGATGGATGGCGAATTAGCTTGTATTTCCACTACCCACCCACAGTCCTCGAGACTGCAAAAAACTATATTTTCCTTCTGGTTCTAAATATTACTGTTTGCAAAGCACACTGAACTTTGGGGAACTGAAGTCTGGCCAGCACTTTCCCGACACACCAAACTCACTAGTCCTTGATGGGATTAGAAGCGAAGGACGGATTTAGATCACACACAGCTTCTAGTGTGTAAGAGAGTACGCAACTCAAGTTACCTCGACGTTTCCACCCCCCATGTCGAGAGAGCTGTGTCTTAACCATAGTTGTCGGCACCATTTGACAGCCAATCATTCTATCGGCGTGTAAATTATTACAGGAACCCGCTCGAGTACTTCCACATTCTGGCAGATCAAAATTGTTTTTCAACATCACGTCATCTTTATGAAAGATTGTTTTATTAGATCTAACCCACAGTTTGAAGATGAAAATTTAGATGACGTTATCGGTTGGTCCGGATCATCATCACGACTTCATGGAGATAAATGGTATAAAATACCGACGCGATGGAGAAATAGACACAAATGCAGTGTCACTACGTTTCGCCCACACAGTGCGCTTTATCAAGTCTGTGACATTATACTGCATTTGTGTCTGTTTTTCTATCGCGACTTCATAATGGTCTAGAACTGACCGAAACGTCGTGCTAATTTTTTCTCTCTTTAATTTGTGGGTTGTGAATTGTTCTAGGTAAATGTTATTTTATTTTGCCATGTTTAATTATATAGTTAAATGCCTTGTTATTTACTTAATTACCTAATTAAATACTTAATTATTTAGCTAATTACCTGGATCAGTCTTAGGGCTTTGAGCTTCAGCTTTTGTACCCGCCTCTTAACAAGCTTAAGCGGCTAACATGAGCCTGTTTGGTTTTAATAAATAATAATAATATAATTATAGTTTCATGCATAGAAACTGAGAATTGTTTAAGCTTAAACTATTTTGTCATTTAATTTTTTTTTCCAAATCTTTACTGTTTTCTGTCTGCAAAAAAAAAAATTCTGACGTCTTTATATGTAATTTGGTTATTCACCTTCCAGTTGTGTTCTTTCATGATTATAACTTTCATGCTTGCCATTCCGTGTCTACCTTACCACTTTCTCAAAATATTTTGCATGTCGTGATCAAGTCTCCTCTTTCACCTATCTTATAGCGGCACTGTTCGATTTCTCAAACTTTTACACCTTCTCTATATTTGTGTGTGTGTAATACAAAACTGCTAGCTCTGCTCCTCTTAATTTTTTAATGCTAAGGCATTAATCATGTATACTGATATTGGTAAGTAATTGGTAAGTACAGTGTTAGAGAACACACCGCACATGAACAGAGACTCTTGAATATTACACCAGGAGATAAAGCTAATGTCATTGTGGCGTGAGCGTGTGAAAAAATGAGGCGAGCGTGGGTAAAATAACAGAAGTGAGGGGGGGCTAAAATGAGAAGAGAGTGAGTAAAATGAGGCGAACGTGGGTAAAATAACAGAAGTGAGGGGGCTAAATGAGAAGAGAGTGAGTAAATGAGGCGACGTGGGTAAAATAACAGAAGTGAGGGGGCTAAAATGAGAAGAGAGTGAGTAAAATGAGGCAGCGTGGGTAAAATAACAGAAGTGAGGGCTAAAATGAGAAGAGAGTGAGTAAAATGAGGCGAGCGTGGGTAAAATAACAGAAGTGAGGGGCTAAAATGAGAAGAGAGTGAGTAAAATGAGCAGAGCGTGGAAATAACAGAGTGAGGGCTAAATGAGAAGAGAGTGAGTAAAATGAGGCGAGCGTGGGTAAAATAACAGAAGTGAGGGGGCTAAAATGAGAAGAGAGTGAGTAAAATGAGGCGACGTGGGTAAAATAACAGAAGTGAGGGGGCTAAAATGAGAAGAGAGTGAGTAAAATGAGGCGACGTGGGTAAAATAACAGAAGTGAGGGGGCTAAATGAGAAGAGAGTGAGTAAAATGAGGCGAGCGTGGGTAAAATAACAGAAGTGAGGGGGGGCTAAAATGAGAAGAGAGTGAGTAAAATGAGGCGAACGTGGGTAAAATAACAGAAGTGAGGGGGCTAAAATGAGAAGAGAGTGAGTAAAATGAGGCGAACGTGGGTAAAATAACAGAAATGAGGGGGCTAAAATGAGAAGAGAGTGAGTAAAATGAGGCGAGCGTGGGTAAAATAACAGAAGTGAGGGGGACTAAAATGAGAAGAGAGTGAGTAAAATGAGGCGAGCGTGGATAATATAACAGAAATGATGAGGGGGGCTAAAATGAGAAGAGAGTGAGTAAAATGAGAGCGTGCGAAAATGATAGAAGCGTGGGGTGAGAAATGAGTTGAACTTGTGGAAAAATGGGCTGATGTTTGAACAAGGTGGGTGAATTATGGGACAAGATTGTTGGAATTACTCGCATCCGTCGCCTCTTGCAAAGTTAATTGGTAATACAGCTTTTAGCACGGGAATATCACTCTTGGGAACGCATTTTATGTAAAATATTAAAATTTGTTAAGGGAGAGTTTTTACAACTCAAGGAGTGGGGAGAGGAGAATTGTGTATGAATACTCTTTTGTATGTGAGTTACGGCCATGTTTAGTATTTCACAAGTGTAGAATAAAAGTTACAATATCTTATTTGGGGCCATTCACAACTGACCCAAAATTTGAAGATGATCGTGCATCGAAATTTAGACGTTTAGGTCAGTCCTGGACCAATATGAAGTCGCAACTTGATAATGGTTTAGCACTGACCGAAAAGTCGTCTTAAATTTTCTTTTTTGTAAGAGGGTATGTTCTGTATTTTACAGCTTTTTTTATTTATTGTATATTTATAGAATGTGGGGTACAATTAATTTTATACATATACAAATTCATAAAAAAAAAGGACAGAAATCGTGAAATTAGCTTATTTGTTTTTTAGAATCCATACTGTAGATTATCAAAGTAATAATTTGAAAAACATGAAGTATAGAGAAAAGACAGTAGGTAAGCGATGATATAATGACAATGGCGGACAAAAAAAGAACTTTCTTTTCCCCGCTACTGAAATTAAAATTTCAAACCTAAATTTAGTAAAAATATTTTTTTAGTAAATCTCCTATCTCCCCCCTTCACCCCTCCTATAAAAAAATGTTGTGTAACAGTAGAAACATTTGTTCAGATGTTAACACTGTTGTTGTGTGATAGTGAACAATAATTTAATTAGACAATTTAAAAATTGTAACCTTGAAATTTAGACATACCTGTCCTCCACATAGCACCACATGCTTCCACACACCACCACCTGCCCTCCACACATCACCACCTACCCTCCACACACCACGATCTGCCCTCCACACACCACCACCTGCCCTCCACACACCACCACCTACCCTCCACACACCACGATCTGCCCTCCACACACCACCACCTGCCCTCCACACACCACCACCTGCCCTCCACACACCACCACCTGCCCTCCACACACCACCACCTGCCCTCCACACACTGCTGATGATGCTACTTCAAGATGCTCTCAGGAAGATGAAAGTACTCTGCTATGATTCCCACACGACTCTTGAGTCCACTGAAGAACACTTAACTTCATCCTCTACCCTCTTCCACATACTAAAAAATCTGCGTATTTTTGCGTCTACTCTCAATCTTGGCTGGAAAATACGACTCTCCTTTTTTTTATCGTGTTTGTGTGTACTCACCTGTGGGTATGTATGTGTGTGTGGGTTTTATATATGTGGTACGTGTGACTGTTTGTGATTGTGTGTGCCGCCGCCTTCTACATCCCTGTCTTTTTCAACATGCTTTTCTACATCCCTGTCTTTTTCAACATGCTTGCCAGCATGCTATGTATACACATATGGGTGTAAAGCGATGAATGGTGTTCTATATAGGGACTTTATCAAGAGTGATCCGCGCCACAAGGAGCTTTATCAAGTACTTAACGAAGCCACCAGTGAGTAAAATCTTGTGTAATTGTCTCTCCTTTGTTATAATTGTGTTTATACCGCAAGTTGTCGGCGTTACGCGCTTTCCACCCCTCTTAGTGCACCCCCACTCTCGGTATCTTGTATGTCGTGAAGATATCTCGCCTGACCCTGCACAGTGCTAGTGACGTAAAGTTTAGGTCCTGTTGCTAAACGTCAATGGTCATGTTCCTTAGTTCTGAGACCAGTTTGATGGCAAATCGCTGAGCTAAAGAAAGCATGGATTAAAGAGGGGGGGAGAGGGAATAGAGAAAGGAGGTAACAGGGAATGGGAAAACGGATAGGTGGGAAAAGGAGTTAAGGGGAAAGGAGTGAGGGAAGAGGATAGTGGGAGATGGGTAAGCGGTACTAGTGAAATACTTAAAATACCAAGTTCTCTCTCCCTTTCTACCCCATTCCTTCCCTCCCTCTCTTAACCCGCCTCCCTCCCTCCCTCCCACTCTCTTTATCCCCTTCATTCCCTTCCTCCCTCCCTCTAAAGAGGCTGTTTCCCTCGTTAATCATCATCAGTTACATCTTCAACCAAGGACATAAAAACTCGTAGGCAAATCACCTCCGCCGACTCAAATTACAGTAACTTAACATAATGAGACTTTATAGCTCTGCTGAGCGTCTCTGGCTACCAACCCTCCAAGGTGTGTCGTCTTGATGCAGATAAAGAACTCTTGATCCAAGGAATTAAAGCTACCCTTCTCTTTCTAGGTTTGATCTAAGGGGACGGAAAAAAATGATTCCTTGGATCAAGGTTGTTTTTTTAGCATCAGGGTTTACCTTCCCTCGTCTTGAAGTGGCAACAACTTAGAGGAGCATTGGCATCACACAGCGTATACCTCATCCCGCGGCTGCCATTGTCAAAAATTGGGTAATGAATCGTTGCTTGATAGACTTCCCGTGAACATATATCACGTCTACGTAGCGTAGTTTAATTCATTGCAACACAATAAGCTTCGAATTCGGCCGATTTTACGATTTGTGGTGGGTCGTGTAGCGAGGCCAGAGCAAGGGTTCCCGTGCTGCTCCTTGCTAGAGGCAAAAAAAAAAAAAATAGTTCCTTATCGACGTCATGTATCACCCTTATTGCTACCCATAATTTAATGTTCCTAATCAGGGAGAGGGGAGGGAAGGAAGGCAATCAGTACGTTTGATGACGTCGAATTTATCATGAGATGATTAGCTTGGTGAGAATGAAACTCGTATTGATGTTTTGATGGCTTGTTCTGATGCTTCTTCT
>WNWK01000727.1:20000-42500 GCA_009830355.1 Cherax destructor | reverse complement strand
TGTGAAGGTTCTCTATGTATTTTCCAATGCGGTTTCATATGTTTTGAAGGGTATCGTTAGTACACAGCAATACTACAACCTGGCGAGAACGACAGACTTGAAGATTGTCATCATTGGCTTGGCATCTCTTGTTTTGAAAGCTCAAGTTATCCAACTTATAATTTGAAAATATTTCTTTCTAAACAATAGTTTATTGCTTGATTGGAATCCATTGCAAGCTTTAAAAAATATATTACGAACTAAATACTTAACAAGGGTTACCAAATAGGTAATCTCTCTCCCTCTCTCTTTCACACACACGCACACACACACACAAAAAAAAAAAAACAGGCCAAGTGTCTAATCGACAAATGCCTATGACAAAATGGTAACTAACACACACACACACTTCATGCGCTGTTTGAAGAACAGGAATGATTGGGCCCGGGAAGCCAGAAAACCAATAATGTCGGCAATTGAAGGTTAATAGGCAAGGCCAGGAGTTGAGTTTCGATTCCCTGCAAACACAACTCTGTGAGTTCAACTGGGTAAGCACACACATGAACAAACACTGCATCAACACCAACTGCCTCTCAGCACTAAGCAACGATAACACCCTTAGGAATCCGTCACACAAGGAAGGTGAAACTAGAAGTGAGTGACCCGTTTTAGTCTTGATGCCCACAGTGACCCGTTCTAGTCTTGACGCCCACAGTGACCCGTTCTAGTCTTGACGCCCACAGTGACCCGTTCTAGTATTGACGCCCACAGTGACCCGTTCTAGTCTTGATGCCCACGGTGACCCGTTCTAGTCTTGACGCCCACAGTGACCCGTTCTAGTCTTGATGCCCACAATGACCCATTCTAGTCTTGATGCAGCCTGCTGCTGCTCATCAGAAGCTGTTGACACAGAACATACTACTGTTGCTCAGTAATAGTTGACCAAAAAACTTGTTGCTATGTCTTCAGGAACCCTCGATACAAACTGCTATTGTTGCTTCACGAATCATTGACACAGATCCTGCTACCGTTGTTCGGAAAGTATTGTCACAGAACCTCCTACTATTGCTTCAGAAACCGTTGACACAGAACCTCCCACCGTTGTTTTCTTAACCGTTAATATAGTACCTGCCATATCGTTGTTCAATAAATTATCAAATACTCGCAGACCAGGATGGGAGCGCTGAAAATCCTCCCATGCTATTACGGTCAGCGAGATTTTCCTTTTGCACTCTGTAGCATTACTCTGTAAAGAACCGTGCCAAACGCACGAATTAACTTGCCATTAGTACTGTTTTTTTACGGTAGAAGCGCTTGACCTGGTAAAGAGCAACGCCAGATTCACCTTGGCCGGAATTAACCTGCCATTAGTATTGTTTTTAAGGTAGCGCCAGTATTTCTTGCTCTGCGATAGAAGCGCTCGCGCGAACAAGATTGATTAACAATATTTTGATACTTTGCCTTATTGTGCTACCCTTCGAGGGAGGTGCGATGATGATAGTAAAAGAGGCTTGATCCAAGGAGCTACTCTATACTTAGCTTTAAGCAGATTGCTTTTCACTCCTTAGTCGCTGTATAATAACTAAGGGTTTTGCGTTCCTCTTCGCCTGCTCTGCACCCTTATGTTTCGTCTTATTCTTAGCACATAAAAAGAATAATGACGTGTTGCAGCAACATTACACGTGTATTATATAATAGATTACAGAGAATAAGGAATGCTGTGCGTGTGTTAGACGCGCTGAGTTGGTCCAGCAACATGATTGGTTAGAGACCAGGGCGCAATTAGTGGACGGATTATCGAGCTTCTAACACTCGGTGAGTTAAATGACTTGCATGAGTATTGTGCTTCATGTAACTGGCTGCTCTCTGATGGACTTAAAGAACACACAAGTGTTTACAGCCTGGCTGACATTAACAACGCTATATTTTGTCATGTTGGAGATCATAACTGTTCTATAAACTGGTCCTCAAGTAAAACTATCTACTCTTCTTTCAGCCTTCACAGATGCTATGTTGTTGAACTGGCCCTTGTACACAACGAGGGGGGTCATAGTCCGTGGCAACGGCTAACACCTGACATGACTGAGAACTAGTGTTACAGGTAATGGCAGAAACTTATGGTGTCCTCATCACTTGTGTGCGTAGGGAATCTCGGTCCCGGTTTTGTTTCATTAGATGCCGACTGTCAGTGTTTTAATTGCCAAATGCTCTAATCTTTACAATATTTGGGACTTGACCTCATCTTTGCCTTCTCCTTCCCTTGTCTGTGACCTGAACGGCGACCCTCCTCCCCTCCTCACCGCCTCCGCTTTTATTATTTCTTACCTAGATTCATGCCCCGGCATGATAGTGGCTTTCTTTGAACTTAGCCAAACAAAATTGTAATTACACATTGTAACCTTTACTAAGAAATAAACCTTTATATTTTTTTAGCTTTTTTTACTACTTCGATTACCATGAATACAGCTACTACTGTTGATACCACCTCTCCTTTCTGACATGTCTTTTTGTCTTCTCTGGAGATAATGGTCCAGGACCAACTTAAACGTCTCATGCTTCACCCTCTGAGTAACTGCTATTTGTGAATTGCTGCAGCCGCGGCTGCTGAATCATCCACACGGCTTTATCACTTCACAAAAAATATTAAGAAAGACTGCACGGTGTGAGTCATCTACGACCCGCGGCAGCAGCATTCAGTTCCTCCCTTCTTCGTGGTCAGCAAAATAAGAAACTTACCATCTTCACTCAAGGCTAAGAAGGTGCTAAATACCTCACAATTACCCCTCTTCTTCCACTGTCTCCAGTATTAAAATCGCCTTTTTATTCGTCTGAAGATGTTTGTTGTGCTGGCGAAACGTTTCGGTAGTAAAGATACCCAGCTGCTACACACATTTGCGTTATTCATAAACGAACGTATTATCTCATTATAAATAAGATAATTTGATTATTGTGTTATGCTAAGTTCATTACTACATAATATATTATATAAAACCATTGTAAAAGTGTCAAGTTAAATATGAGGGATTAAATAAAATATTGCCAACTTTCGTTAGTTTTTGGAGTGAAAACTTCAGAATTGTGTTACATATTGTTTCAGTTATCATTTTCGTAATCCTAAATGTTGTAGCTTACTAAACAAATTATTTTTGTTTCATGCAATAAAAGTTTTATAAATTTTATTCCACTTGAAGGTATGTTAAGTGCTTTATATCGTTCAAAAGAAATGTATTAAGAACGTTAGAAATTATTACATTTAACTATAAACAGTGTTATTCGTTTGTAATTCAATAATAAACATATTATTATTAATTTTTTTTTATTTATATCCGGTTTTGACTATCATCAACTCATGAGAAAGAGAGGAAGGGAGGTCATGTCATTGGAATGGTAGGAGGGCAAAGGTCAGGTAAGGTTACGTGTTTTCTGATAATTATTACATTAAACACTGTACTCTCAGAGACAGGCATCTATGGAAACAACCTTATATATGTCACAATTATTTATACGGTAGAGATAGAAGAGTCTGGTGGTGCTGAAAGGAGTGGGTTAGGGAGGGAGATAGTGTGTGTGTGTACATGGAAAAGACAGATAGCCTTGGTGTGGACCTCCAAGCTGTCTGCTATCTTTTAGGAAGAAATGTCTATTCTTACCTAGATTGAGGACTCGTGTGTTATCTAGGCGTACTACTACTGTTATTATTATTATTTTACTACTACTACTAACTACTACTGCTGCTGCTACTACTACTACTACTACTACTACTACTAACTACTACTGCTGCTGCTACTACTGCTGCTGCTACTACTAACTACTACTACTGCTTATACTACTACTACTAACTACTACTACCGCTGATACTATTACTACTACTGGTGATACTACTACTACTGCTACTACTACTATTACTACTAACTACTGCTACTACTACTAACTACTACTACTATTATTATTATTATAATTATTATTATGGTTAACAATGGTAGTATTGTATTATTGTAGGGTAATCTTTTTTTTGCCGTGGAAGCTGCATAAAGTCTGCACAATAACAATAGTGGCATGAGAGGTAATTGGAACGCCTCTGCAATTAATCCGTGATATACACACTTTTAAAAAATATAATGTTTATAAATTACTTGATTCAGTGGGGGTAATTATCGTAGTGATATTAGTGCCTAGGCAGTCAACAATACTGCTGCTGGCGTCATTGCTATTAGCAATGGGCGTGCTTTCGTTTGTGATATTAATATTGAATTTTTTTTGGGGGGAAGGGGAAGGGGGGGAAAGAGGGGGTTATATTGCAACGTAGAGATTGAAAACAGGCAAGACTTGATATGCACACGCAAATATGCGCTCGGACAAAATCAAAGCGTAATATGTACTCGTAAATACAGTGTGTATTTAAGGGAAAAAGGCAAAGCATGATATGCACCCGTAAATATGTACTCGGGAAAAGACAAAGCAATCATATGTATTCGATAAAACGTATACCTGATACAAAATATGAATTACTTTCAAGAAGAAAGCATTATAGAAATAGAACTGCAAGATTGTTTTCATAAATGCCCTTAAAATATACAATTATAAAAAAATTGTACTCATAAACGTGCAAATTAAAAGCTTGCATTAAAAAAACATGTACTCGCAAACATGTACTTATAATAGTTACATTCACACAAGGTGCACTCAAAATTTTGCTCACAAAGACACTTAAACACAAGTACTCACTAACATTTACAACAAATGTACACTTAGAACTGAACTTGCAAATATTTAAAAAAAAAACATACACTCGCAAATGTACCTATAAAACATGCACTCAAAAACTTTTCCCTCATAACTGCAATCCCAAAACGTGCACCAGCAAAGCCAATACTTCAAAAAACAGCTGAAAAATTCAACAAGCTCAAAACTGATTGCAGTCGATATCGCTGGCATTTTTAACAACCCGCTCTCTCTCTCTCTCTCTCTCTCTCTCTCTCTCTCTCTCTCTCTCTCTCTCTCTCTCTCTCTCTCTCTCTCTCTCTCTCTGGTTACGCCCAGCTCATCCTAGCCAATTAAGAGCAAGCAAAAAATAACAATTACCGAGGAATGGGGTCAGTAGTAGAAGCGACTTAACAAGCTCGGGGGTCACAATGTCCAGCTTTTAGGGACATAAGAATAGTGGAACTGCGTAAGCATTGGTGAAATTACCGACAATAAGTTTTGGGAAGAGGAGACAATGGCAACGTTAATGAGACGTTTATTACGATTACGTTTATTTATTATGATTCTCGTTGTATTAGCTTGATAAAGCTCCTAAGCGAAACGTAGCCTTAATAAATGTCTTTTTAGTTGCTCTTGTGGCCTTTTTAACTAAACAGAATAGTGGAACACAGTAGCAGATCTACTGGCTCATTAGAGGAACAAGGACACAAATCATTCACTTACGACACTTTTACCGAAGACGTTTGGATCCTCGTAACTTGATCACTTCAAATACTTGAAGGTGATAAAAGTGTCCTAAGTGAATGCAATTGGCTTCTTCTTCCTTGAAGTTGCCAACATTTACTGCTTTGTTACTACTGCATACTGGCACATGGTAGGCATGTCCAACTCACACCCATCATTTCCACTCAATTCGCGAGAAAACTTATGCTCGATATTTTGTAAGGCTCTGCCAGAGTGTTCTTTAATTTCGCTATTGTCTGATAATTATATGTAAATATACGTTAATATATATTAACCAGACCTAACGTAACCTAATTGAAAACAAATCTGTGCATGTCTGTAGAAATATGCAAAGGGCAATTTCTCAGTGTCCCCTCGAATAGATAAGGTTGTCAGGAGGATTCAGACACCTGGAGTATACCTGGAGAGGGTTCCGGGGGTCAACGCCCCCGCGGCCCGGTCTGTGACCAGGTCTCATGGTGGATCAGGGCCTGATCAACCAGGTTGTTACTGTTGGCCGCACGCAAACCGACGTACGACAAGCTACATATATACAATGAAATGTGTGTATAGCTGTGTATATACTTGGAAAGGTATGTCAATCACTGTATATCCACTAAGTTGAATTTAATTTCCGTTTAAGGAATTAAAAGGAGTCTTGATAGTGTATAGCTGAATTGCAGTCTTAATAATCCTCTTCCAGTAGATAGGCTTTAAACCCAACATGCAAACTGTGGATCTCGTACTGTTGGTTTGTTTTTCCGCAGATTTGTGACCGATTCTTCAGTGTTTGCAGTAATGGGGACTAGGTCCGGCTTTTATCTCGGGATATTGAGGGAGGGAAGAGAGAGAGAGAGAGAGGGTGAGGTAGAGTGAGATGGAAAAAGAAACTGAGGGAGATAAAGAAGAGGGAGGGAAGGAGAAAGGAAGACAGTGGAAGGGAGGAAAGAAGACAAAGAGGGTAGAAGAGAAAAATTATGGGGAAAGAGAGGAGGGAACGGGAGAGATGGAAGTAAAGATGGATGGATGGAGGTAGAGAGACAAGGAGAGAAGATAAAAAAGTAAAGAAGGAGGCTGTCAACTTAACTCTGTTCTTGCCTTCCCTCCATTCGTATTTATTTATTTGTGGTTTTCGTGTAGTCTGTTGTCGAATTTCTGACGCTTCTCAAGTATTATTAATTGACAAAAAACGTTCTGTTGACTTTAAGTTTTGTCTTTCGCGATCTGCTGGTATCTGATATTGGAAAAAACAAATAAATTCACGTAAAACTGCACGAGAATCGAACCCGAGGGTACGCGTGTGCGAAACTTTTACTTTATCTTTGTACTGTGGTGGTTACAATAGAACAACGGCTCCTCATTGGGTCATGTATGAATGTATGTGTGCGTGTATGTTCTCATACATATGTCGTGCCGAATAGGTAAAACTTGCGATTTTGGCTTAAATAGCAACGATCTTCTTGCTGAATAAGGCAAGCGAAAATTTGTGTATGCAATAATTTCGCAAAAATAATTCCGAACCTAACGAAAAAAAATATTTCATTGTGTTTGTTTATTATTAAATTACTGTAAACTTATCTAAAATATATTTATTTGGATTAGGCTAAATTAAATTGCACTTGTCATAATAAGGTTAGATAAGTTTTCTAAGGTTCTTTTAGTACAAAATTATTAATTTTTACATTAACGTAAATGAAAAAAAAAATGTCTTTAAACGTATTAGAGAAAATTTTAGAAAGGCCTTAATTTTAAATGAGATCGGCACCACACACACACACACACACACACACACAGGTTTGCGACAAGGCTAGTTCCACAACTCAGGGGACTGCCCTATGAAGAAAGGTTGAGGGAAATAGGACTAACAACACTGGAGGACAGAAGGATTAGAGGAGACATGATAACGACATACAAAATACTGCCGGGAATTGACAAGGTAGATAGTAACAGGATGTTCCAGAGAGGGAACACAGACACAAGGGGACACAACTGGAAGCTGAAGACTCAGATGAGTCAAAGGGATGTTAGGAAGCACTTCTTCAGCCATAGAGTAGTTAGGAAGTGGAATAGTCTAGAGAACGGTATAGTGGAGGCGGGAACCATACATAGTTTTAAGACAAGATATGATAAAGCTCATGGAGCAGGGAGAGCAGAGACCCAGTAGCGGACAGCGAAGAGGCGGGGCCAGGAGCTGAGTCTCGACCCCTGCAACCACAATTAGGTGAGTACACACACACACACACACACACACACACACACACACAAATGCAAAAATAACCACAGTGAAAAATAGTGAAATTCCAAGCGCTTTCATGGTCCTATTAACCAATTCATACTTGAATTTAATAGTCTAGCTCCATCCATAAAATTTACTGTTGAGTTTGAACAAAATAATTCATTGACATTTTTAGATGTTTTAATTATGAAGAGGAACCAAGAATATAAATTAAAAGTACGTATACAGAAAACCAACAAATAGCTGCTCTAATGTGCACTATTATTTTTTACATCATAACAAAGTTAAACGTTGCGTATTCTCTTCCATGTTGCAGAGAACTCTGCGCATCTGCAGCCCAGACTTCATAGATGAGGAAACATTGACGAAATATGAAATTGCATCTGATCTAAAATATTAAAAAATAAAAATAATTACCAAATCTGTAAAATTTTTCAGAAATATATTTGAAGTTCTATAAAGGACAAAGAACCATAGTCAGACCAAGAATATGTTTGTTCTACCTTATCATGAAAACTTTCTTTGCTTAAAAACTTCAAAATCCAAGTTGTATTTAAAAATCTTGGTACAGTAAAAAATAACATTTGATTAAGAATTACCTCAAAAATGCTGATGGCTGGCTATAAGATTTCCTATAAAAATGAAATAGTTTATTATGGGCAAACCAAAAAAAAGTCTTGAGCTAAGATTACAACAGTATAAATAAAGCATTAGAACTGAACAAGAGTCTAATAATTAATTAATAGAATTTGTGAGAATAAACTATGACAAAATTCACCTTCGCCTTATAAGTCACTTCTTAATTTTTTCTTGACATATGATCTGACTTAAAGCTTTAAAACATTCCCACGCCCATTGAGCAGGTTCATATGTGAGGTCATATCTCAGCTTTATATTATTTTTAACTGTTCCTTGATAATGTAAGAAATCACGAAAGTGTTTGGAATTTCACAATTTTTATTATGGTTATTTTGATTAAGATATTACTAGTTTGTTGTGTTATGATCGTATTGTATATGTATATACAATATACATACATATACAGTGGTACCCCGGATTTCGTCAATAATTCGTTCCAGATGGCTGTTCGAGTGCCGTTACCGAACAAATTTGTTCCCATAAGGACGAATGTAAATTAGATTAGTTCGTTTCAGACCCCCAAAAATACACTTACAAAAGGCACTTACAAAAATACACTTACATAATTGTTCGAGTTGGGAGCTGTACGAAATCCGGGGGTCCACTGTATATGTGTGTGTGCAAAATAAGTGATTGCAAAATAAGGGATGTTTCCCAATAAGTGACTGTTCGATATGTTTGACTGGGTAGACTCCTTAACCTGTATTTTCCATTAAATTTTCCAGTTAAATTAATGAATTTCAGGTATGAGAGTCCTAACTAGACTCTGCTGAAACATGTAATCAATAGTGAGTGCGTTTTCTTGGGTCATTCGGCCAGGATTCGAGAGTATGGAAATTCCCAGACTTATGGTGCCAGGTGTTAAGTTAAATTAATTGACCTTAGGTATGTAATAAGCAATTAGACTTGTTGCTATGATGACAAGTAATTTATAGTACATTGCTGAGTCATGTCATTATTGCTGTATGGAAATTCCTCAGATATTTCGGTATTCCTAGTAGATTGTTAGACGTTCGATTATGACGATTATTACGGCTTTAATCCAACAAAAAACATAATTGGAACGTCATTAATGATTATTGGCATGTAAAATGTCTTTTATATGATCGATTAATCATCGTTTTAGGGAAATTTATGGGCTTTATTTTTATTTCTGGTTATTCTAAAACATTCCTTGACATGTATTCTGTACAAAGTGGAGAGTCGGGTCTCTCTAACACTGCCTGACTGGATGAGACTGCGTTCCTAAACGCACGCTTGTACCTCACCTATTACTGAGACTCGCTTTCATTTCCATGTATAGCAGCAGGGGAAGCGTTTCTTGCACCAAAAAACTAAGAGCAACTTCATTCTGTTTCCCCCTGCCCCTTATGGTTGCGCGAGAACGCGCACACACATGACTCTGACTCGACCCCTGCAACCACAATTAGATGAGTACAATTAGGTGAGCACACACACACACACACACACACACACACACACACACACTCCCCTATGGTTATTTTACATATATACATTTTCTCTACCCGGGCATATATACTTAACGGAGTGTAAAGCCCATAGGTGTTGCCCAAATCACATCCGAAGTGCCCTTTCGGCCTCCAGTGGTCTTCACGAAATTTGTTACTAAAAATATTGTGCAAAAATCTCATTGTATTGACAGTAGTGATAGATACAGTATCTGTGCTGCATCTTCGACGCCTCTCTAGTGTCAGCCATCTCTTAAAATGTTATTTAAGCAACGACTCTGGCCTCTGCTATCCTCTTAAGTGCCAGTCCAGATTCAGACTAGTTTGTATAGTCATAACCAGCTGATTTCAAATTATTCCGAAATACAATCAGTTTTTTTGTTTAAATAATGCATTTTTTCCTTTTAAAACGTGAGTTTCAAATCCTGTGTATATTTTCTTATAGTTCAAACAGGTTAAAAGAAAATTAAGATTTTCTAGCTTTATTTGTAATGTACTGGTCTCACATACATCCTAAATTGTCTGTACATGTTCTTGAAGGAAGTCCTTACGTCTTCCAGTCTTGCTTTTATGCCGCTGATGATAGGCGCAGCGACATATTTACTGCCGGATTCTTTATTTGATTCTGTGAAGTGTTTCATGCTCCTCTTGCGACTGCATCCCTGTTAACGAAGCTCCGTATCATATCCAATGGACAGAGTTATTCATAATTTTTTGGGGGTACATTTTTTATTAGGTTGTGAGGAAAAGAAATTACATTCCCTTCTATCGCCTCGTTTATTTCTTTCACTGCTGTATACTTCAGCTGTTTATTATCCTGTTTCGGTACCATTTTCCATGATTATTATTCACTTTAAGCATAATTTTTGGTGTTTATTTTTCCCGTTTTCGCTGTAGATTGTCATAAAAAATAATCGAAATATCGTTTGATCCCGAAATAATAAATTTTCTCAAAAATTTTGTCAACAGTTGTTGTGCGTACTCAGCAAAAACCACTTTACATGCGAAATAAATTATGATTTTCTCCATTGCCAAAAAATTTGGTGAAGTTCCTCACCACCTAAATTCTCTCCGACTTGCGACAAACATTTTTCTCCCTCTTGTAAAAATTTTGGAGTAAAATTAATATGCAAGCAGTTTTCGGGGGCTACATACGAATTTAATTCTAAATGAAGATGCGCTTTCATACTGACTCGAAGTGTGACGTGAAGTAACAACTGCATGGTGGGGCTGGTTGTCAGGGGAATAACCAGGGAGAGAGAGAGAGAGAGAGGGAGAAAGAGAGAGAGAGACCGACCGACCATTCCAGGGTGTTGCCTTAATGTTGAAGAGCTCTTGATCCAGGGAATTAAAGCTACTTTCTTCCTTCGGACAAATATATTCACCTATAATACCTTAGACGTTGCAAGATTCACATGGATTAGCGATTCTCTGTGAATATTATAATAATAATATTATAATATTATCGACCTCAGCTCATTTGAAATACTTTTTGTTGTTATGAGTCATAAAAATAGGGAATAGGATGAAGTTAGAGCCATCTGTGGGCTAGTGATTTTATTTGGTCATTTGACTTTATTTCATCGATATCATTATGCCGTGGGAATATGTTCCAGACTTGCGTCATTCTAGGAAGTGTAAGTGATGTTCTTGGGAAGGGTACAGAGTGTAGTTGCTGATCGTTGGCCGTCTTGTGTAGAAGCTCTCCTCGCTGACCACGAAGTGGAGCCATGTGTGATATCTTAACAACGTTGGTCTTGTACATAACAGTAAGGCCGCCCACATCCCTCCGGTGTTGAAGGCTTTGCTGAAATGACAGATCTATCCAGACCAGGTCCAGACGAGAGATGAGTCGTCTTGCACTGTTCTCTATTCTGTCAAGAAGTCATAAGTTAGACGGAGGGGGGAGCAAGCAATCCAACAAAATGGAGGATATGCAAGGTGTGAGTGCACCTTCGTCTCGTGTCTTGCAGCCTTTACTGTCGAACAGGTGCGAGATACGTGTGAGTGCTGTAAGCTACCTGGCCGCCTGTTTGCGAGATTTATTATGTTGTTCTTCATGGCGAGCTTGGAATCAAATTGCTGTATTTTTTAGCCAAGATAACTGGTGTGTGTTGCTCCTCTCTGGGGTAATGGCTGAAGTGGGCTCCTTGATGTTGATGAAGGGATCTTCATCCAAGTAATTGGAACTATCTTCCACTTATCAAAGTTCATTACATATAGGAGAGAGAAGCTTATGACGACGTTTCGGTCTGACTTGGACCATTTACAAGTTACACTAACACAAGAAAATGAGGGAGCGAGTGTGTGTGTGTGTAAATGTAAACACGTTCTCTAATAAATACAAAAATCTCAGAAATCGAGTCCTACAAGATGAGTGTCTTGAGGCTGGTTAAGGACTCTGAGTAGAAGGATTTGAAGCTAGCCCATAGAGGGCTTAACGCTCTCCAAGGACAAAATATTCGAGACAGTTCAGATTATTATATTCACTGGGAAGCTGTAAACTTGCTGGGGTCGTACTGTGCCCGCAGAACCTGAAATAATCAAGTTTGATTCAAGGAAAGGGAGGGAAGCTCCGATTGCTTGCACCTGAAGGGAACTCAACTCGGTCAACTTTTGACATAAATAATTTAATGTGGGTTTTAATGGATGTTGGTTAGTTTAACATGGTACGATAGTATTTATTTGTGTTGAGTGTTTATGGTCGTTGTTTTTACTGTTTTTTTAATTTTATCCTCCGTAAGCAATGCGTGTCGTAAGAGGCGACTAAAATGCCGGGAGCAAGGGGCTAGTAACCCCTTCTGTATGCAATGCTAAAGTTAAAAAGATAATTTTTTTTTTTTTTTTTTTGGGGGGGGCCACCCTGCTTCGGTGGGATATGGCCGGTTTGTTGAAAGAAGAAGATATATATATTATGGCCATGAATGCTGAGTGATCTACTCGGTCAAAGTGCTCTGTTAATGTCACAACTGCTACTATTCCTATTGCTTGGATTGAGAGCCCTTTACCATCATCAAAACAAAGTAATAGGTCGAAATGAGTCTCACCGGATGAGCATCACTTGAACCAGTCCTTGGGATAAACAAATTCCTCTTCCTTATCGTCTGTACCATTTCACTACTGAGGAAAGGAGATAGGTGTAGCTCAAGCTTTCATTGGGACATCGTTTAGCTCTGTTGAGAGCGAAACGTCGTCACAACGAAACCCTGTGTCAACAACACGCCTTTGTATTCAAGTTTACTACTTTAATTTTTTAACACGTATCCGGATTTGTCGCATTTTGCGTCCACCTACGCCAGGAAAATATACATATATTCTGCACAGAAAGATGTGCCAGTATAATATTCACGTTATCTGCATTCGGTTCCACTGCGGCTCTCAAAGGAAAAACGGATTAAAATTTATGGACTTGTTTTGTCGAAAGTGGAGGAGAAAAAAATTACACCTAAATCAGAAAAGGAAAACACAACTCCTGTATTTTGTTTTATTTTGTGTTTTATGATGATAGAAAAGAGAAAATCGGTATTGGAATGTATTGTCTCGAAACAGAATCTGATCCCTGAAATATTTTGCTGAATCTGGACTCGATTCGGGAAGATGTTCACAAGTTTTTTTTTATTTTTAAGGGGGTTACAAATAAACACCTGAGGTAATAAAGAGTGTGAGGTGGGCGGTGGAATGACAGGCATGCCGAATGCCTTTCTAATCGTGGCATTGATGGTACGTATGGAGAAGCGGCTTTTAAATGAGGCTCGTTATTTTAACTAATTTGTGTTGAGTGTTTGTTCGTTGCTTTTGTTTAGTTAATTTCATCCTTGTTTTTATTGTGTTGTATATTTTTTTCTATGGTTATGAGCGTTGAGTGACCTACGCTCCACAAATATGGCAGCTACTACTAGGCCTGGCGATGTACTATCGCGGTAGATTGCTGGCACCAGTGTTAGCTTCTCTTCGAGTTCTGGTAACTCGTTCTGGATATTTGATTGCGAAATGGTAATTGTTGTTACCGCTTTGCGTGTTTGACATCTATCTCCTTTTGCAGCTTTGTCTCATTTCTACGTTCGTGGCCGCGATCTCGTTCTTCTTTACTTAAATCTTCTTATTTGACAGCGATCTCGTAGCTGTTGCTATCACTCTACTCTGTCTGTTTTGCTATATCGGAACAGTATACTTATTGTCTAGTGTGGACAACAGCAATTACAGTAACTGTGACAGCTCTCACACTCCTCACTGTCATAAGGAGTCGGAGATCGTTCTTTCGTCATAAAGGGATTAAAATAATTATTATCGCCATCACTATTAATATCACAACTGCTGTTATCACTACAACTATTATCACCATCACTTCATTGTCTCTATCACCACCACCATTAGCAGCTTGATCACCACCATTATCTTAAAATGTTTAAAGTCAGATTTCTGTTGTTTTTTTCAACTATATGGATATTCCAGCCACTCGTCTCAGTATTCCACATATTGATCTCAGTATTCTAGCAACCTGTCTCGATATTACAGCCATCAATTTCGGTATTGCAGCCACTGATGTAAGTGTTCCAGCCATCGATCTTAGTATTGCAGTCAAAGATATCAGTATTACAGGTACCGATCATGGTATTCCGGCCACTGATCTCGGTATTCTAGCCACCGATCTCGGTAATCCAGCCGCCACCGACCTCAGTATTCCTCATTCCTGCCACCAGAGTTGTAAATGTGATTGGCATTTCAATGCGCTCCGCAAATGCCTTCGTGAATTGTAATTAAATTATTTGTTCAAAAGTTTGAGATTTTATATATATATATATATATATATATATATATATATATATATATATATATATATATATATATATATATATATATATATATATATATATAAATACTTAATATATTAATATATTTTAGAATTAGGCTTGCAGTATCTTTGAATATAAGTGACTCATTTCTCAAACCAAGAAATTTCTAAATAAAATTACGTATTATGTATAAATATTGCAAACAAAAAAACTGCTAAGCAAACTTAGCAATACGACTTAATAAAATTGTTGTAAATATAATCAAAGCAACATATATTTTCTAAATGTTTTTAAAAAAAAATTGTTCCTGTTGCTAATTACTAAATGAATTTAAATATATATCGAAAATTAAGGGTATTATCTGACATGTTTTAAATTATATCTTAGCAAAAAAAAAAATAGTGGTAACATTTAGTTAAAATATTTATACATTAAAAGAATTATTTGATCAGTGATAGTAATTTACTATGCAAATTATTCAATGAAAAAACACGGTTCGGGTGGAGTTAGAACTCATGGCAAGTGAGTCGTGAAACTCGAGGCCAGTTCGTCAGCCACTGGGCCAGCTGGCTACAGTAATATTCATCCAGCTTGGATGAATCTTATTGTAGCCAGCTGCTCCAGTGGCTTACGCACTGGCCTCGAGTTTAACGACTCACTTGCCTTGAGTTCGAGCCCCACCCGTACCATCGTTTGTTTGCAGTCGTGTTATTACGATTTCGTGGGTCATGATGCTCAATAGTAAATAAAAATCTCAGTCATGGGGTCCCACTTAATGGCCATCACTAACCTGCCCAGTATTCAGGTTGGGGAAACCCGAAAGATTCATACAAAGTTACGGGGTTGAATGAGCTTTGGGTATGCGTGCGGCGAGGGTAGGGATTGGTAAAAATAATTGACGAAACGACAACTCAGGCTGAGAGTTGACTCCAGCTTCACCCTCTGCCTACAATAATGTCGCTTACTATTATACAGAGTAACCTCCTATAATGTATCTATACGTAATTATATTAAATTATATCAGACTCTTTTGCTATGGGGACACTCTTAAGCTCAAGTGCTAATATTAATGTAAAAAAAAAAGTTATAATCCCTTATGGGTCAAACAGCACCTGAGATAAAAAAAATAATCAGGTTCGATCCGAGGAAGGGGAGAATATCTCCAGTTCCTTGACTCAGATGAGCTTCAGCAACAATAAGGGACCCTACGACTATGAAGGGAAGGTGATTGTAAAGGTTACGTCCTCTTATCGTATAAATTAAATACTTGAACTCTGGGGCTTTGCCTCAAAGGTCTCTTGTCTGCTTAAAGAAAAGTAGAAGAAGCGAGGGAGAAGTACGAAGAGGGATGGAGAGAGAGACAACGGAAGGGGGAAAATATAAGAGAAAAAGATTGTAAGAGTGAGAGTGAGTGAATTAGTAATGAGTGAGAGGAACAGAGTGGGAGTGTTAGGGAGAAAGTGAGTGGGAAAATGAGGGTGAAAGTGTGAGTGAGTTCGTTAGGGAGAAAGTGTGAGAGAGCGAGAAAGAGTGGGAAAGTGGGAGAGAGAGAGAGATTAAGAGAGCAAGGAAGAGTGGGAAAGTGAGAGTAGGAGAAAGGAGGAGACACAAGTGATATTAAAAAGAGTGTGTATGAATGAAGAGTAGTGACTGAGTAATATTGAGAGTGGGAAAGTGACCAAAGGAGTAGGAGAGGAAGTGAATGAGAGAATGAGAGAGTGAGAGAGGAGCATCATCACTCTAAAAGATTCTCCTGACACCACGGTCATTCTACACTCTTCCTCTTGAGTCAACACTAGCAAAATCCAACGACCATTATCATGTTAATACCAGGAACATGACACATTACCCACGTGCGTGTTGAACTGGAACTGAGAGACGTTGGGAAGGGAGAGGAGGTATGGTAGGGGAGATAAGTAATAAATTACAGGGAGGAGAGAGTAAGGACTGAAAAAGTTGGGGAGAGAGAGGTAGTGGCCTATGAGACTTTTTTTTTTAACTATACCAAAATTTGATACATCAGCAGCGTGCTGCAACCGTATTCTATCTTCACATACGGTTTACAGCACATAATTTAAGAAGAAATATGAACCTTACCTCTTCATATCTTTTTGTATGTAAGCAGTAGTGGTAGTGAGTGTATTTGTGTGTATGTGTGTGTAACTAATACACAGTGGGTGTATGACAGACAGTCATAGGTTAGATTAGAAAAAACTATAAGCACCAGAATACGGAGAGCCACTGCGCGCGGCTACAAATAAAACAGCCATATTTCAACTGTTCAAGGGGCCGTCAACAGTCACCCTTTTCACTGTTTTTTACAACAGTGCCTTGATGTCTGTGGTCAGAAGAACGGGTGAACATAGCTGTCCGTTTCCCAGTCCTATTCCATCACATAAGATGAAGCTCATACAAAGTGTTGAAATTTGTCATGCTGAGCTGGTAGACCAGTAGCGATATTGGGGAAGGATAAGGAACTGATGGGAAAAGGATTAAGAGGGTTATAGGTTCATGATAACCTATACAGAGGCAAACGTAACTTGGGCATGTAGGGAAAGCATGGAAGGAAGGAGGGAAAGACAAAGTTTTTATTGAGATTGTGTACATAGACTTCATTGGTGGTTAGATTATGATAATTTGGAAGCGGTGAAAGAGGAAGGGAGTGGAAGACAGGTGGAAGGAAGAAGAGTGAGAGAATCTGGAGAGGAAGAATAAAGGATGTGCTGAAAAACTAGGGTTAAATGGAATAATTGGTAGAAGGTAACTGCAGAAGAAAAAAACTGTATTGGGATTAGTAATTCTGTAGGATTAATAACCCAGGGTAACCAAAGAAAAGTAGTATAATGCGCATACACTGACAACACTGCAATTCTTTATTAGACAACACTTCACTAAAAGTGAACTTTTTCAAGCCATGATTTAAAAATGCTCACCTTCGAGCGAGAGGTAGCCCAATAAAGAGAGCCTTCATCTTTATTCTCCATGACTCTCACACCTAAATAATAAAAGATAGTCTTTAATTTAGACAGAAGTACATAGTTCTTCTCAGCAGATAGCCTCGGTGGGGACCTTAAAGTCCTCTGCTTTCTCTTTCCACTCCTAGGCAAATGTTTGGTATGTTATAAATATCTTAAACAATCCAAGAAAGCCTGGTATTTGTAACTTATTATAAATCTCAACAGACATACCCGTACGTCTCACAAGGGATTTAAAAAAAATATTTTCGATCTGATAAAACAGGCAGAGCCTGAAAAAACGGGTCTTGAAGAATTAGCAATGAAGGAAAGACCTTAAGATGGGCTCGAAGGTTTTTTTCGAAAGCAAAACAAGGTTTGGCGGTGTTATAGAAGGAATAGTTAGAGGAGCTGGATGACTCTAAATGTTGCTGACAATTTTGAAGATAAGGAAAAGAGTTACAGAACAAGTTTTTATTGGGATAACGTTTTGCTCTGTGTAGAGCTGTATCAAGTTAATAGATGTTACAGGAATATATTCGCATATTAACTGTAACCTCTGTATGAACCGAAAGTGGAATGGCATGTATTGTCGACAAATATGTCGCATATTCACTCATTGCAGAGAAGAAACTCAGTTTTAGGCCACGTTTCGCTTTGGGTAGAGCGAAATATTGCCCTAATAAAAGCTTGTTTTACAACTTGTGTCATTACCTGCAACAGGAAAGGTTAAACGAAGGGAATAGAGGCAGGGTGGGGGGAGTTTGGAGATTGTCTTGGCTGTTGGGAAAGACAAGCGGATGGCTCACACAAGGCTCTTGAAGGGAAAAGAAAGAGGAAGGCTAAAAGAAAGCCTCTTGACCTCTGAGGGAAAAGATAAGATTAAGGAAAGGGGAAACTTTCACGGGAAAATGTGGATTGGTGAGAGCAGTAGGATGAATGAGGCGGTCTGTTGGCTTTAGAGGTAAAGTGGAGGACGGGGTGAAAAAGCGGAGATGGAAAAAGTAGGACAGAGAAAAGAGATGGGAAAAAGGATGGAACGGGGAAAGAAGGCTGGTGAAGCAGTGAAAGATAAGTGAGTGATGTTTATATCTGGGGTTCTTATTAGTTCTCTCTGAAGGTGTAGGTCACAGCAACTGTGGGAAGAACAAGGGAAAACGATAAGAAGAACAGGAAAACATGTAAACAGAAAATGGTAAGAAAAACAAACAAAAAAATGTAAGAACAAATAGGTAAGATGGAAGAAAAAGAGGTATACAGAGCAGAGAAAGAGGTAGATAACAGAAAAACTGATAAGTAGAAGTGAGAAGACATAAGAACTAATTGAATCTGAAAAGAGGAAACTGGTAGGAAGTTGGGAGTGGTGAGGGAAAAAAGAGAAAGAATAAGTGGCAACAACAGAAAGTGTTAGGAAGAGCAAAAAAATTGCAAGAAGAATAAAAGAAAAGAGGTAAATTCACAGGGAAAGACGAGAAGCAATGTAGTCGAAAGTGGGTGCAGTAAGTGAGGAGAACCCATGCAAGAAAAAGGAGGAAAACCAGGACAAAATGAGAAAAGCGAGATTAAAGTTCTTCCTCCGGACTTCGCAGGAAATCAACTTCTAAAGATATTTGTAAATAAATGTGCTGAGGTCGCCGCTGTAATGGAGAGAGGTAAAGCTTACCCCCTAATAATATCCATCCCTGTCAAGCTCTCGAAGCGTATTTCGTGAAGCGCTAAACCCGCGTGAGTTATTCAGCGGAAGAATTGGGGGGAGTCTCCATTCCCCATAAGTTCATCGCAACCAGGTGTCTGGTCTGCCAAGCTGTTGGAGAATAAAAACTGCAGTTCCGCGACTTCAGAAATTCGCAACTGATCTTTAATAAGAAAAAAATATCAGACCAAGTTTCGATCATCTGAAGTATTCTGAGATAGAAATGTGACTGACTGTCTCGACCAACAAAAATGCAACTGAAGTTTCAACCAGAATTTGCATTATATTTATAAAACTTTTACTAGTTATATTCCTTCTCTTAGGCATTTGTTAATTTCTGCATTCACCTTTCCCTCTTAACCATATCTTCCTCATCATTTTACTAGTTCATTTTCCACCTGCTTCGTCTCCTCCTCCTCCTCTTCCTCCTACTAATTCTCCTCCTACTACTACTACTACTACTTTTCCTCCTACTCCTCTTGCTCCTCCTACTTCTTCTCCACCTCCTCTTCCTCTTCTTCCTACTTCTCCTTCTCTTCCTCCTTCTGCCTCTCCTCCTCGTACTTCTCGTCATCGTAGTCGTCCTCCTCCTCCTCCTTTCTGATGGAGAGAAAAACGGGTCATTTGCCAGCGGAACAGAGCCAGGAGTTATGATGGGAGGACACAAAAGTTGCTTCTAGTCTTCCCTTTAACCTGATACCACCTTCACGCCCTTCTTGAACGCACTTTCACCAGCCTGCTCTCTCGTTTGTCCGCCCGCCTATCCACCCACTCGTTCCTCCGCCTGCCCACCCGCCACCCCTGCCGCCCGCCCACTTGCCAGCCCTACCGCCCGCCCACCTGCTTGTCAGCTCGTACAGGACTTGCCAAAACAAATGAGGAAGGAAAGTTTGTTATCAGGTTACGAGGTATTTTTCTTCAAGGATGGTCGGAGGTGAGGGAGATTAAGAGTGGTGTTGGTGCGGCTTCACAACTCCCCATTCCATTGTGGGCGTGGGCGTGTGGGAGTGTGGGGTCTGGTCGAATGGGTATGTTTGTTTATATGTGGAGTTGTAGGTGTACAAGTTTACTCACCTGTGTGTGTGTGTGTGTGTTTGAGAGAGAAAGGATGAGGTTGTGTGGGTATGTAATGGAGATTCAATGCATCTGTCTATAATTATTTACCATATTTAATGTTAAGAAAATTCCAAAACTCATATGTTGGACAAGCGGGCGATGAATTAAACGATCTTTTTGGTGTAATTTTCAACATATGAAGATTTTTTTTCTATCTCCTTGACTAAACTAACAAAAACACTTGCCATTTCCAAATCATTCTTTCCTCGAAATATAACTTTATCGAACATTAAGTTCACTGCAGACAGCATTTTCAGTACGAGTCCTGGTTAGTGTAAGTCTAGCCGATTCGTAATGATTGGGGTTTATTCTTCAGGAAACAGGAACAGTGTCTCTCGACACAGGTGTGAGTCAGGTAATGACCAGTTAACCTGTTAAATAATAAATTGCTTACTGGAGCTAGGCTTTAATTCGACCTAAAAACAAAGAAGCAATTCCTAGTAGAGTCAGCTTTAAAAACATTTTGAGAATGTTCAACATAATACCAGAGTAAAGTTGTAAAATAACAAGAGAATTCCTTATTAATGAAACTTAATATAGAAAATAAATTTCTTTTTTTTAAGTATTAAATAAACATTTTTTTAATGAAAATCATTATGAAATTCTAAAAAAAAATATATAAAAAAGTTAAAAATAACTTCAGTTAATTTCAAATTGTTTGATATACTAGTAAAATTTCAAACAATTTCCACGGTACTGGCCACGTTTTTGACACCAACACAACCAACTTCAATATTCTTTATTGAAGTATATATATATATATATATATATATATATATATATATATATATATATATATATATATATATATATATATATTCTTTATTGAAGAATATACCAGTAGCCTTTTTTATCATCGGAAACCGCTAAACCCTAAGGGATCATATACCGCCTGGTGAATATGAAGTAATTAAGGTCGATCCTTGAAAAAGGACGTCAGATCCAATTCCTTGAATATAGAGGACGGTACCGACAATGAGGTACTACTCTTGAAGGGATCAGAAAATTAATATGTTGCGTAGCGGGTGCTGAATGGCTCACTAGTTTAGAGCTTCGTGAAGCACAATACAATGTGCAGTAACACAAATGCCCTATGGTCACTATTTGGAACACTGCTTTACTGACCATTTATTGGGGGATATAGTCAGTATGATAACATATTAAATAAATTTTCTAAATTTTCTTGCAACAGATAAACAAACTGTAGATATAGATCCCGATGTACTCCTGTTAACTCTTTTGGGGCCTAGTTCCTAGGCCATTTGTGTATTCATATACTTTTGTGCTACCCTCCACAGGATGGATAGGGATTGATTGATGTTTACCGACATATATATAAAATGAATAAATGCTGTGTATTTCGGCCTCATACTGAAAACCTCTTCAGCAAAGTGAAGCGAAATATACAGAAATTTTATTAGTTTCCGCTTTGTTTTAATGTGAATTTATTTTTCATGAATAACATTTGTGATGCAGCTGTAGCTGTATTACCGGTAGTTGCTTCCAGAGGTCACCGCCCCCGCGGCCCGGTCCCAGACCAGGCTTCCTGGTTAATGACCTAAATGACCAGGCTGCTGGTTCCCGCAGCCCAACGAATGCACCACAGAACAGCTAATGTGGAAATGATATACGGAATTTGTCGAATTCACTCTTGAAGACAGCCAGGGGTCTGTTGTTAATCCTTATTATGTGTGAAGGGAGAGTGTTAAGTCGTGGTCACTTTTCATTAATTGAATTCTCTTTGTAATAATATTGGTAGAATATTCTTCTTTTCATCGGGGATATCTTGCACAGTCTACCAAGCCTCTTTTGTTCATATGTAGTGATTTCGAAGTGCAGGTTTGGGACCAATCCCTCCAGAATCTTACAGGTATAGATTATCCTATGTCTTCTTCGCCTACGTTCTAAGGAGAACTTCAAGCACTCCCAATAATTTACATACTTGACTGTGTTTATACAGACTGTGAACTAATATTAAAATAAACAACGTAAATGTTTCTGTTAGTATACCTCTGGCATTCTTGTTAGACGTTTCAAGAGTTAATAAATTCTCTTTGCCTTCCTGGTGCAAGACTTCCTTGTTGAATGTCTGATTCAAGACTTCTTTGTTGAGTGTCTGATTCAGAACTTCTTTGTTGAGTGTCTGATTCAGAACTTCCTTTTTTGTGTGTCTGACTCAAGACTTCTTTGTTGA
>WNWK01000727.1:0-15000 GCA_009830355.1 Cherax destructor | reverse complement strand
TTTTGTAAAAGCATCTTGACATTCTGGGGTCCAATTAAAGGGAACTTTGTGACTGGTAAGTGAGGTTAGAGGTGCAATAATATCTGCAATTTTTTTACAGAATCTTCTATAAAACCCTACCATCCCTAGAAAACGTTGAAGGGATTTCCTGTCAAGGGGGACTGGATAATTTTTAATGGCCAGAATTTTTGCAAACTTAGGGGCCACTTTGCCACTACCTACTGCATGGTCCAAAAAATTAATAGTAGATTGGCCAAAGGATGACTTTGATAAATTAACAGTTAAATGAAAACTCTGGAAGGTCTCAAAGAGAGCCTTAAGCCTAAACACATGTTGGTCCCAAGTGTCCGACACAACAACTATATCATCTAGGTAAGCGGCCGTGCCTTCAAATCCTTTAATAGCCTGATGGATAAGTCTCTGGAATGATGCAGGAGAGTTTTTCATTCCGAATGGGGTCACTGTATACTGATAATGACCTCCTGGAATTACGAAGGCAGAGATTTCCTTCGCCTTATCTGTTAAAGGTACTTGATAGTAACCTTTAAGGAGGTCCAATTTGGATACAAAAGTAGCCTTACCCACAAAGTCGATTACATCATCCAGACGTGGCAGAGGATAGGCATCTGCAACTGTGACCTCATTCACCTTACGGTAATCTGTGCACATTCGGAACCCTCCATCAGCTTTGTTAACAAGGATGCACGGTGAAGCCCACGGACTAGATGACTCCTCCACTAACCCATGCTCTAACAGAAATTCTACCTCCTGTTGAAGTAGCCTCTGTTTTTCAGGATTAGCTCTGTAAGGGAGAGTTTAATAGGTTTAGAGTTTCCAACATCTACATCATGATATCCTAATGTACATTTTTTCGGCACATCCGAAAAAATATCAGGATAAGACTGTAGGAGCGCAGTTAAACTAGTTACTTGAGACTTGGTCAAACCCAACATTAAAGGGTTAGGGTCCTTGAGGAGGACCGAATTTGGAAGCTTTACATTAATCTCAGAGTGCAAAGAGTCAGGGTCATCAGAGGCAGAGGACAGAGTCATTACTGGGACTTTTATCTGGTGTATTAAAGGCTTTAATTTGATTAATGTGGTAAGTTTTGCTTTTTGAGGTCTTGTCAAGGGGAGATACCACATAATTTACATAAGATAATTTACTTACGATTTGCATTGGTCACATAAATCTAGCTTTCAAGGTGTGGCCAGGTATAGGATCCTGTACCAACACCTTATCTCCTGGATGGAAGGAGCGAAATTTTGAGTTTCTGTCATACCTCTGTTTCATCGTATTCTGAGCTGCCTTCAAGTTAGCCTTAGCCAACTGACCTGCTACCTGCAACCTTGAAGAAGGGTTGTAGCGGGTTGTGGAGGCGTCTTCTCCCATCCATCCTTCTTTGAGCACACGTAGAGGACCTCGTACATTGTGCCCAAATATCAGCTCAAAAGGACTGTACCCTGTAGACTCTTGCACCGTTTCTCTCATTGCGAATAGCAACAGAGGAAGTGATTCATCCCAGTCTGTAGGAAAATGCATGCAGAATGTTTTCATCATTGTTTTTAACGTCTGATGGAATCTTTCCAAGGCGCCTTGGGACTGAGGATGATAGGCAGTGGATAGGTTATGAACTATTCCTAGCCTAGTTAATGCTTCCCTAAATGCTTTGGCAGTGAAGTTAGTACCTTGATCACTTTGAATAGATTTAGGAATTCCAAAGCAAGAGATAAACTTAGTTAAAGCTTTAAGGATTGCTTTAGTGTTAATACTGCGCATAGGAACTGCCTCTGGATATCTAGTTACTCTATCCATGATTGTGAATAAGTATTGATTTCCAGACTTAGCTTTAGGTTGTGGACCTACACAATCTATTATTAATTCTGAAAAAGGGTCTCCATTAACAGGAATGGGATGGAGAGGTGCAGGTTTAATGGGGTGTCCAGGTTTCCCTACCTGCTGACATTCTGGACAACAGCGAATATGATTCTTTACATCTTGCCTTAACTTTGGCCAAAAGAATTCTTTTGTTATTCGGTACTGAGTTTTGGTAATTCCCAAATGGCCTCCTAAAGAAGAGTTATGGGCTATTTTTAGTATCTGAGACCTAAACTTTCTGGGAACCACTAATTTATCTGTTTGCTGTTTTCCCTCCACCTGCTTACCAGTTTCAGTGCAGACTAAGTAATTATTTTTTAAGAGATATTTGACCGGGTGACCCGAAGTGGATTTACCCATAGCTGCCTCAAAAGCGAAGTTTAGTGAGGAGTCTTTCCGTTGTTCCTCCCGAAAGGACAGTCCCTCAGGCATGGAAACAGAGACATCTGGCAATCCTGCAACCCTGGAATAGGAAGGCTTGATCTGGGGCTGTTCACTAAATTTACAAGGCTCTGGCCAGTTTTCCTCGCAAAACAAATTGGTCAGTCCGAGATCAGAGTCGTTCAAGAACGAGTTAACATTCTCATCAGACATCACTTTGGATTGTGCCCGAGTTATAGCCAACATCGGGGAAGAATTAATCATTATGGGTTCTATACATTTAGTAGACTCAATGTTATTACCCAGTAATAGCATTGCATCCTTCATAGGAAATCCCTCTGAGACACCAACAGTCAAATACCCAGTGTAGTATTTACTCTGCACATAGATTTGATGTAAAGGGACAGAAAATATTGCTCCTCCAAAAGCTTCTAACAGAACTGAGGACTGCAAAAAGGTTTGTTCAGAAAGGGGAAGTACTCAGTGGCTCTTTGCCTTCCTTTCCCTATTCACACTGAATTCAGATGTATTTCCGGCATATTGGTAGCTGACCAATTTGGTCTGAGCAAGTTCCAAAGGATTTCATGTTAGATACAATGAGTCAGAGTTCATCAAAAGAAGCCTTGCTTCAGCCCAATTCCCAGCCAAGAGAGAGACTCGATCTTTTTTAATCAAAAATCCAAAAACGCCTGCCAGAAATCTTAAGATATCACTCTCATGTAAGATATGAATGGGAGGAATAAATAAAACCCAGTAATCCTACCAAAGTGCGAAACATTTAAGTGTCCTGTTAGAACCTTCTATATAAACAGCAAAATTTACATATTTTCTAATTACAGTACTCAAAAATGGTATATAATTTCTTATACGGTATATGGTATATAATACGGTATATGGTATATAATTTCTGTATACATAAACGATTTACCAGTCTGTATATGTAAACGGTTTACCAGTCTGTATACGTAAACGATTTACCAGTCTGTATATATAAACGGTCTACCAGTCTATACACAAACGGTCTACTACCCTGCACACATAAAGGTTAAACTGGTAAATAATCCACTATCGAGGCAACAAATTCACATAATCATACAATTTTATATTTAGCTGGCGAGGATTAGTCTGTATGATTTATTGGGTATTCCTGTAAAGGGACACCCATAGTGATTCACTAAATTTAGAGTTTCAGGTTTTATTAAAAAATGCCAAACTCGATTTGCGTATATGTGATTATTATTATTATTATTATTATTATTATTATTATTATTATTATTATTATTGCATATTATTGTCATTATTATATTTACTAATGATTTTATTATTATTCATGAGGAAGCTCTAAGGAAGAGGGAATACAAAGTTTTTTGATCAAGAGCCCTCCGGCAGCATCAAGGCACTGCTGTTAAAGGGACGCTTGAGAATGCCTCGTCGAATCGACTTCAAACTTTAACCGAAGGGGTATTCCAAAGTGTCCTGTTGTTATTGTGGAGACAAAGGTGCTAAATAACTTAAACCTTGTATTTCCCTGTTTGTACTCACCTATTTCTGGTTGCAGGGGTTAATTCTCAGCTCCTGGCCCAGTCATTCCTGTGGCCGATACTGGATTCTTTCTCTCTCTCTCTCTCTCTCTCTCTCTCTCTCTCTCTCTCTCTCCTGGCTACCTGAGTCCTATCATACATATTCTTAAAACGCTGTACTCACCTAGTTGTACTCCCTAGTTGTGGTTGCAGGGGGTCGGAACCACAGCTCCTGGCTCCACCTCTTCACTGGGCGCTACTCGGTCACTCTACCCTCTCCATGAGCTTAATCATACCTCTCCTTAAAGATATGTATGGATCCTGCCTCCACTACAACCCTTCCCAGACTATTCCACTTCCTGGCAACTCTGTGACTGAAGAAATATTTCCTAACATCCCTGTGGTTCATCTGAGTCTTTAACTTCCAACTGTGACCCCTTGTTGCTGTCTCCCATCTCTTAAATATCCTGTCTCCGTCCACCTTGTCGATTCCTCTCAGTATTTTATATGTCATTATCATATCTCCCCTATCTCTCCTGTCTTCTAGTGACGTCAGGTCGATTTTCCTTAACCTTAGGACATACCCCTTAGCTCTGGGATTAGTCTTGTTGCAAACCTTTGCACTTTGTAATTGTTTAATAATGATTTCTAGTTAAACTTTATCTTCCATAAGATAATTCATTGTAGTGTCTTCTTTACCTTACCCACAAGTGTCTAAAACTATTAACTTTTCACACAGAGTCTCTCGGTCAGACGAAACGCGTTTTAATACCTGTCTACTTTTCGTTCACACACATTTGCATGAATTGGTGAAGCATTTATCCCACAATACAAGCACTTATGTTGTGTACAAGTTGTCTTCACATTAGTGCAATGGAATAAATACATAGCTATTTCTCTAGTTTCCTTACATGCTTGGCTAGGTGAGGGTTCCAAACTGGCGCTGCATACTCCAATATGGGCCTAACGTACACAGTGTACAGGGTCCTGAATGACTTCTTATTAAGATGTCGTAATGCTGTTCTTAGGTTTGCCAGGCGCCCGTATGCTGCAGTAGTTTGTGTGTGCGCATGCGTGTGTGTGTGTGTGTGTGTGCATGCGTGCTTATGCGTTTTCGTGTTTACATGTATTTGACTGTAATTACTAGAATAGTAAGTTCGCAAAAACACCCCTGGAGAACGATCGATGACGGCTTTTGATCCAATAAAATGAAGCTACCCCTCCACTTAGATCAAACCTGATTACCTCTCATTTCCCAGGCGCGTTGTGACACCTATGGCACCTCTTCTGTCAGTTTTGTTGTTGCTTGAGGGATTGGTTGATTGGTTGGGTAATTAAATTTAAAGCCAATCGACTACACGAGGGTCATGAAGGCTGCACATAACCCATTCACTACCAGTCAATGATGTTTTATCCCTTTAATCGGGATTAAATAAACTCTCAGCGTATGTACACAGAGAAGCGAACTTCTCGGTATGTGTATATATATATATATATATATATATATATATATATATATATATATATATATATATATATATATATACTGAGAAATACCTCTCGGTGTATATACACTGAGAGATAGACACCTCTTGCGTAGATATTCTTGAGATATTAATCTCCAGCTTAGAGCATCTCTGAACTTGAGTGCATGAACCAATATCCAGACCAAGATTGAATACTCTCATCCTGCTTCACACGTCTCGAACCTTTTCATCGTTCTTGCTTCACTCGGATCAATGTCATATGACAATCTGATGTCTCGTTTCTCCGTGAGAAACGAGACATCAGATTGTCATGTGGCACATTTAGGTCCCATACAATTGCGCACTCACGATGAATGTATATCCAATGTGTATATACGTAATTCTCTGTATATCCGATGTGTATTCACAAATGCAAACCTCTTGTGTATATATATCGAAAGGAATATATGCATGTATATAGTAATATTAGTTGTTATAACTGTTAGTGTGGTTATAAAAGTTGAATTTCATTCTTGCAAATAATAGTGGTAGTTGATAGTGGTAACGAATAGTTGAAGGTCATAATGGTAGTAGATAGTGGTAGTAAGTGGATAGTGGGTGAACAACGGTAGTGAATAGTTGGCAGTGGCAGCAGTTACATGTGATAGTAGTAGTAGTAGTAGTAGTAAATCATGATAGCCTTAGAAACAAGTTTTGTTAGCAAATCACATACGACTTTTTAACACAATTACTATTTCTACAATATCGTATCTCCCCCACAAACACCCCATAAAACACGACGAACGAGACATATCTAACACATGTCTTATTAGCTTATTGGTATTCCATGCCATTAATGAATAATACCACCAAGCATACATTACCACCTTCAAAATATATGTAAGTAAGAAATCCTGCACCTTAACCATCCACAACCTTTACAAAGTTTTTCGCTATGACAAACTTTATAAGCAACATTGGAAGAATTGTGAATCATAAAAAATAATTATAATAAGAAAATGGATTAAAAGTCACAATACCCTGGCTGAAACAGTTGGGATGTGAACTTAGTGACTACGTTTCGACCTGACGATGGTCCAGGACCGACCGAAACGTCGTCATAAGGTTCCCCTCTTAACTACGGGTTTTTGATGAAAATATAGGATGATAGTAATAGAGATTATTATGATGACAATGATAGTAAAAAAAAACTTCAGCTGTCACCAGAAAAAAAAATTCAGAAGTGCAATATTCAAGTCAGAGCTCCAAGGACAATAGCGTTTTTATTAATTATGCTAAATATGTCTCATAATAAACAAGTTGAACCGTGAACTCGAAACCACAATACCAATTAAGTATGCAAATTTAAGGCCGTCATGTCAACAGCGGGAACCACATTAACACACTGCAAGATTTGTTGGGCATGATTTTGAATGCAGTGAAATAGAGGAAGGAGGGGTTTAGGAGAGGGAGAGAGAGAGAGAGAGAGAGAGAGGAGTGAGGGGAGGAGGGAAAATAAGGGGAGGGGAGAGTGGGGTGAGAGATATCATGGATGGTATTGGCGATTTAAATTGTTGGTAAGACACATAGGCAACAGTTAGGCATCTTTATTCCGAAACGTTTCGCCTACACAGTAGGCTTCTTCAGTCGAGTACAGAAAGTAGGTAGGAGCAGGAGAAATGTGAAGACGATGTCATCAGTCCATCAGCCTTGAAGCCATAGATTTGAGGTGGTCAGTCCCTCAGGCTGGAGAAGAGTTCTGTTCCATAGTCTGAAACAATGTGTTTCAGACTGTCTTACTTACCAGCCTGTCGGTATTGTATACCATTTTGAAATAAATTATTATTATTATTATTATTATTACGTTATTAATTTATTAATATTATTGTTGTTATTATTATTAATTTACTATTATTATTATTAATAATAATAATTTATTATTATTATTATTATTATTATTATTATTATTATTGGAACATCATAATATTCTACCCATAAAATCTATATTTTGTAAAAACTTAATAGAATGGCAAATCAAATATCAGTTTCCTTGCTGGTCGCTCAAAATTCTGTATTAATTTTGAGAACATCTCCCGTGAGAGCACATCTCCTGTGACAGCACATCTCCCGTGAGAGCACATCTCCCGTGAGAGCACATCTCCCCTGACAGCACATCTCCCGTGACAGCACATCTCCTGTGACAGCACATCTCCCGTGACAGCACATCTCCCGTGACAGCACATCTCCCGTGACAGCACATCTCCCGTGACAGCAGCCTGGTGTCCTGAGTTCTTCCTCATGTGTGTGTTCTCTTGCAAATGTAACCTGACATCTTATGCCCTCATTTATTTTTCTCGAGCTCTTTTTTTCTTTCTTTCGCATTATTTATCTCATTGTCTTTCTAATTCCCTAATTATCTCTCACATTCTCGCTTCTAAACAACAGAATAGAATAAACATTTGTCTAACTCAGATAACTTAACTATCACATCAAAGCCATTTGACAATTAATGTGTGTGAGTGTAAAGCCATTTTTTTTCAACGTGAATAAAAAAAACCATTCTTTTTTAGCTTGGATTAGTGTATCTGCATTGTTGCCCATAATGGGTATTTTTTCGGCGTCCTGTAAATCTCTCTTGTTTTTTCAAATTTTTATTTGACGCTATTTGTATGTAATTTATATGTATGTTTTTCTATGTATTATTCCTTGATATTTTTTTTATCGTGTTTACTTTCGTATCTTTGTCTGTGAGAGTGGTTAGTCATGTATACCAGCGGTCATCTGCTGGTATATATGACTTTCTCTCTCTAATTCAACCTTCTTCGCCATTCTTGTTCTTTCCTTCCTTCCCTTCACCCTTCCACACGCCTGCCCGCTCCGTCAATCTTTCTTCGTCTCTCTCGCTTTCAACTTCTTTTCCTCTCATTCTTTCCTTCAGGTAGGATTAATTTCATATTTTAGTGTTTCATATTCTATACTAGTTCTTCATATTAATAATTTTTTTTTATCTTATTATGTTATCATTGATTTTTCTATCTTATCATTTCCATAAGGAGGAATCGGCCTTATCAAATACTCTTGGAGGGTCTTACAGGGCTCACCTCTCACCTTGTCCCACTCGTCTCACTGTTTAGTGAAATGCTTGACGATATCCTCGTTGTTCTAATGACGTCTCCAAGCTCGGGCAGAGATATTTCTTCACCTGATGTAAGAAACAAATCCTGTGTGGTGGAGTATAACAAGGAAACATAGCTAGCTTTTCTTCCCACTATGTAAGTGTCAAGTAGAGGAGCTGCACACTGCTAGTGTACCAATTTTTGTTGTTAAAACCCCATACCTAGACTACTGGGTTCCGTGCGAGGCAGCGTCAGAAGCAACAAACGCCAGCCTGGAAAATGTTTCCAAATTAGCACAACAAAGAACAAGAAAAATGAGGTAATTACTGTTCGTAACAACCATGTTTATGGGCGTTGATGCATTTATCTCGTGCCAAAAGCATTAACAAATCCACTCACTGCACTTTTAAGGGATAATAGTTTTGGGGAGAAAAAGTCATTGTTTCAAATGAGATTATATACTTGTGTGAGGGAGCAATGAGATCTTCATACGAACATTTGTATTTTGTCATTTGTGAGATTTACGGTGAATTATATACACGTACGTGTGTGTGTGTGTGTGTGTGTGTGTGCTCACCTAATTGCACTCACCTTGTGGTTGCAGGGTTCGAGTCATTGCTGTGAGAGAGAGCGAGAGAGAGAAGCAGACAGACGGAAAGTCCTCCAGTGTTTGAAGCACTTCCCACTCCTCCAGTGTTTGAAGCACTTCCCACTCCTCCAGTGTTTGTAGCACTTCCCACTCCTCCAGTGTTTGTAGCACTTATTACTTCCTTCAGTGGTTGTATCACTTACTGCTTCCTCTAGGGCCGCGGGGGCGGCGACCCCCTGATGCCGACTGCAGGTATACTACACTCTATAGCAGTGCCCGCTAGCGGGTCCTTGTTGCCGCAGCCTCCTCATATAGCCATCTACACCAATAAATGAGTCATCGCTACCCGTTTTGGACGATTTATTTTCCTGATGAATGTACAATAAGATGAACCAGTCCCATTAAAATGGATTACTTAAAAGCGTTCTTTTATACCAATTCACGTTGTATATTCCGTAAAATCTATGCATTAGCCTCAGAAGCTTGATACGAGCCGCCAGACATCATTGTTCAGAATGAATTAATAATATAAATAATATAAAATTCTAATATATGTAATATAAAATATAAATATAAAAGTGGCAGTGAATATATAAAATATCTTTAGTAAAGACCGTGGGAGTGGTCTAATATATTATCACTGAATTACGTGCGATTGAAATCTTGCAGCAAGATGAAGGGTTTGGAGCCGGGTTTATTCAAAGTCGCTACCAGAACACTGCTAAAGTTATAATAGGACGTAGTGTGCCATCCTTCTAAACTGTGCATCGAATAAACCGCAACAGCTGTTTGAGGAATATAGAACCTGTCAAACACAGCTCGGTAAGTACAATTCTGTGCGTGACACACACACACACACAGGTGGGTGGGTAGATTGCCTTTTCTTGGACTGTAAGAGGGCGTTTGACACAGTTCCACACAAGAGATTTGTGCAAATCTGGAGGACCAGGCAGGGATAAGAGGGAAGACACTACAATGGATCAGGGAATAACTGTCAGGAAGACAACAGCGAATCATGGTACGTGGCGAGGTGTCAAAGTGGGCGGCTGTGACGAGTGGGGTTCCACAGGGGTCAGTTCTAGAACCGGTGCTGTTTCTGGTATTTGTGAACGACATGACGGAAGGAATAGACTCCGAAGTCTCCCTGTTTGCAGATGATGTGAAGTTGATGAGAAGAATCCAATCGGACGAGGACCAGGCAGAACTACAAAGGGATCTGGACAGGCTGCAGGCCTGGTCCAGCAACTGACTCCTGGAGTTCAACCCCACCAAGTGCAAAGTCATGAAGATTGGGGAAGGGCAAAGAAGACCGCAGACGGAGTACAGTCTACAGGGCCAGAGACTACAAACCTCACTCAAGGAAAAAGATCTTGGGGTGAGTATAACGCCAGGCACATCTCCTGAGGCGCACATCAACCGAATAACTGTTGCAGCATACGGGCGCCTAGCAAACCTAAGAACAGCATCCCGACATCTTAATAAGGAATCGTTCAGAACCCTGTACACTGTGTACGTTAGGCCCATATTGGAGTATGCAGCACCAGTTTGGAACCCACATCTAGCCAAGCACGTAAGGAAACTAGAGAAAGGGAAAAGGTTTGCAACAACACTAGTCCCGGAGCTAAGGGGTATGTCCTAAGGAGAGGTTAAGGGAAATCGACCTGACGACACTGACGGACAGGAGAGATAGAGGGGGCATGATAAAGACATAAAATACTGAGAGGAATCGACAAGGTGGACAGAGACAGAATGTTCCAGAGATGGGACACAGCAACAAGAGGTCACTCTTGGAAGTTGAAGACTCAGATGAATCACAGGAATGTTAAGAAGTATTTCTTCAGTCACAGAGTAGTCAGGAAGTGGAATAGTTTGGGAAGCGATGTAGTGGAGGCAGAATCCATACATAGCTTTAAGAAGAGGTATGATAAAGCTCATGGAACAGGAAGATTGACCCAGTACAGGCCAGTGAAGAGGCTGGGGCAGGAGCTGTGACTCGACCCCTGCAACCACAACTAGGTGAGTACACACACACACAGACAGGGGGGACATGATAACGACATATAAGATACTGAGAGGAATTGACAAAGTGGACAGAGACAGAATGTTCCAGAGATGGGACACAGCAACAAGGGGACACAGTTGGAAGTTGAAGACTCAGATGAATCACAGAGATGTTAGGAAGTATTTCTTCAGTCACAGAGTGGTCGGGAAGTGGAATAGTTTAGGAAGCGATGTAGTGGAGGCAGGCTCAATACATAGCTTTAAGAAGTGGTATGATAAAGCTCATGAAGCAGGGAGAGTGACCCAGTAGCGGCCAGTGAAGAGGCGTGGCCAGGAGCTATGACTCGACCCCTGCAACCACAACTAGGTGAGTACAACTAGGTGAGTACACACACACACACACACACAGAGGCGTACTGCAATCTCTGGCTTAATTAAACCAGTGTAGTTAAATTATTCCCAAGAGTGGGATAAAATTTTCACCTCAGCATCAGTTGAAGCTGTTCTCAGCACACACGCACTAACACACGCACTAGCACACGCACTAGCACACGCACTAACACACGCACTAAATAGTGCGTTGTTGATTAGTATTTGGCGCATTGATGCTACATGGGTGCACTTGCCACTTAAAATGTTTAGTAACACAACTGATTTAAGTGGTATAGTCGTAAACACTGTTAACTTAGGAGGTCTGTTTGGTTACACTGTTGACTCATTAAATATATTCTAGATATTATAACTAGAACACTAGACCCGTTTTGGATTTGAATGATATACAAAAATTTCCTCTTTTAAGGAAGGGGGTGGGGTGTTTTGATGCTGATGTATGCTTTTGTTGCAAGGAACCGGAGCTACTTTCCCTAATAAAACCCTGATTGTCTTACATCCCCCAGATGATGTATGATCTCTATGGATCAAGTTCTAATAATAATAATAATAATAATAATAATAATAACAGTTATAATAATTAACAAAAATTAATAACTAACAATAATTAGTAATAACTAATTCTAAAAATAATAACAATGATAACAATAGTAATAATAACAACAGTAACAATAACAATCCAAAGCACAGCAATGACGAAATTTCCTGTAATAGGAAAACACCTACTCTAACTGACCTAAATTTTCCCAAATTGCTATTATTTTACTCTGGCATCTTTTTCCTGTAACTCTTTGTAACACCTGACTCAGGACTTGGCTCTTGAAAAAACTCCAGCACAGACTGAAACATCGTCTAAAGTTTTCTCTCTAAATTATTCGATTACGAATTTTCTAAATTTCCTAAACACAACTAGTACAATGTTAGCTGAAGGAAGGCTGATAAGTTTGATTCCAGAAGATATAAGTTCGCGCTGAAAATATTTTGCGTTGATTTCCTCTTAGTATTCTTTTTAGGTATTATGGAATAATAATAATAGGAGGAAGAGTATGGATTTTGAAAATCAGAAGGTCATTTTAATAGTAATGTGTGCGTACACCTGACAAGACAGCTATTTAATGAATGATGGTGAATGTGTTCTTTTTTTCGGGATACCCTACCTTGGTCGATGTGTTAAAAAATAATATAAATAAATTAAATTTGAATTTCTTTATTTAACAGTGCTATTTTTCCTCTTTAAATAAGTGAGCATATTCAGTATAATTTTTATTCTTATGACACTAACAGTAATAAAAATATAAAATCTCCAAGAATTTACTGTTAAATCTTAAGGGAATTACGGTGTCATACTTTCAGAGAACATACTTGGCCATGTCAGCTAATAGACTCAGGCAGAGTTCCAGCAATGATGTGTTGACATTGGCAGCGTTGCCGCCTCGCACCTTCCCTGCTACTTGTACGATAATGTGCTTCCTCTGCCAGATGTACAATAATAAGTCTTCCTTCCAGACACACGAAATCGTGAAATTTCTGTCAGACATACGATAACGAGATTCCTTGTCAAACGCACGTTAACGTGCCTTCCTGCCACACGTGTAATAACGTGCCTTCCCTGCCACACGTGTAATAACGTGCATTTCCCTGTTACAAGTTGGATAATATGTCATCCCTTCCAGACTTACAATGACGCATCTCCTGTAAAATACATGCGATGTTCTTCCCTTGCCAGATATACGGTAACGGACCCCTGTTGCCTGACGTACGATAATGTGCTTTTTTCTACTATATGGAGGAAAATGTATTTCCATTACCAAACGTACGATAACATGTTTCCATTGCCAGGCGTATGATAACATGTCTTTCCTGCCTGACGTACGATTACGTGTGGCCAAACTGAGTTTTGCAGGAAGTTGCAGATTGAACTGACCACTTACCTGGGCCAAAGTCACTTTACCTGGCTATAATGGAGGCGTGACTGGGAGGGTCAGGGAGGCCAGACCAGTGACCTCCATGTTCTAAAAGGGGACTAACGACGTTTTAGGTAGTGTTGTTTACATTATTTTTTCCCAGCCTTTTTTTTACGGCGACCTGCTCACGCCTCGCTCATGTTTGCTGAATTTTCGAATTTGGATTGGACAAAGTGCAAAATCTTCTTTTTTTTTTTTTTTGGTTATCGTTGCTCGTCGTTGTTTTCCGTCGCATTTCAAACAGTATTTCTGTGTGTGCTCCATCGAAACTTCTGAGTATATTGTATGTCGTTATCATGTCTGCTCTGATCCTTCTCTCCTCCAAGATTGTTTAATTCTTTAGTCTCTTTGTGTTCGAATCCTCTCAGTTCAGGAACCAGTCAAGCTACAAAACTCAAAATATTCTCCACCTTGTGAGCATGATTTCTCACAAGTAATTCCTGTGCTGGGTTTGTTCTGAAATAGACCCAACATAATTTGTAATTCTAAAATAGGCCTAACATTTTTTTTTTACGTCTTGAAGGATTCGTTACTGAGGTGACTGAAGGCATTTCTAAGATTCGCTTGGCTAGCATGTGTTTATAGAATTGGCTTATATGTACCTAACGCGATGTTTGTGATGTGATAATTACTTGCAGATTCTTCTCTTTGCATTGATATAAGTAACTTCTTACCTTCCGGTTTATGCATCTTATCTGGTCCTCTTTCACCCTCTCCCATTTGCATGACCTTGTCTTTGTCTGAGTTAAACTCTAGTAACTACATGTCTGACCACTCCTACAGCCTATCCAAACGAAAACTTCAATGAAGATACATGTCAGTGGCCTGCAGTTGTGTGCCAGCGAGTTTGACTCGAAAATTTCTTAAAGATTTTGTGAAATTTTTGGTTGTTTAGCTAAATTTAGTGTATTAGGTCTAATTGTCAAAATCAAAACAGAATAAAACTGCCAACTTAGTACTGTATGAGTAAGAAAATATTGAACCTGAAAAATTATGGGTAAATTTATAACTCTGTAGGAATGGGAATTGTTTGGTGTAAGCTCAAGCTGTTCATGGGGAATGGGAATGGTTTGATTTAGCTCAAGATTCCTAGTATGGCCAGTTGGCCTTTTGGCAGTGCTCTTTTATGGCCTCTCTTTCTGATAAATTAACTGAAGCATTGACGTGAAATTATGAATTACAACCCAACAAAATAAAAATAAATAGAAATCTGATGTTGAAAATTCAATTTTACCTTATTCAGCGTAATACCCAGATATGATACCGGCTTAACAAACGCATTAACGAGATAATCACTTGATTAGCACATGCGAATATTATTTTAACCGGCGTAAAACTGTAATCAATCGGTACTTATTATGCGATTCTGAAATGAGATGAAGTTAACAAAAACTTACTAACACGCACTTATATGCACACAAATATACATGCTTGTATACAGACAAATTTATTTTGCAGAAGCGTCTAGTTTACTGCGCATCTCGTATCCATCCTGTTAATGGTACCACAAGAGTATATGGATCCACAAAAGACTTTGGAACTAAGTTCCAAAAAACGGGGATTAACAGGAGTACATATTTACACTGTATGTTTCATCTGTTACACGTAAGCATTGGATAGTTGCTGAAAAGAATTTGGTATCAATTTCGTTAATATGTCACAAAGGTTCCTGAACTCTGTTTTATATTCCTCAAT
>WNWK01000726.1:377500-395612 GCA_009830355.1 Cherax destructor | reverse complement strand
TTTGCCTCGTCGTTCAGGAACTGCAAGACAAACATTGCCAAACAGGAGCAGGTTGCGCCATGCTTTAATGGTACCTCGGGCTTCTAAATTGGTGGAGCCTCCATTCACCTGCTTAAGGAGGTCTGTGAATTTCCCTGCTGCATATGGGCGAGCTGCTTTAGGAATGTGGGATAGGGTACTGCTAGCAGTGGATTTGAATGCCAGCAGAAGGTTTTCGCAAGAGGAGGTTGCCATTGGGATTGACATCTGCCTGTGGAGGCTGTGGGTTGCTCTCTGCTGGGGGCCTATGTGATCCTGCACACCCATTGTGTGCACGAATAAGGCCATCTCTGTTGCGTGCTCGAAACTCTCCACACACCTGACATGTGCCTCTTCTTTTATTGTTGGGTGCACCATTTCCCTGGCTTTGTGGCTGGCTGGCTGCATCATCTGCCATACCTCAAACTGTGTGGTAAGCCGTAGGGAAAATGTCACATGACACATACCGAATGTGGTTCATGGTGGTGGTGGTTGAGCATAGGGTCTCCCGTCCTTGAGGTGGGCAGTGGGGGGAGAGGGAGGAATGGGGGATGTGTGATAAGGTAGGCCGGCCGGACGCGTCACTATAACAACACTGTATGACCGACACACCGCTATATACCACACATGCTATGCGCATACCGTGCGCATGCTAAACACATGCTATGCAATATACACTATATACACTATACACACTATACACGCGGTGAACAAACACTTCATTATCATAACATGAGCACACGCGCGCCTGTTTGGGGAAGGGGAAGGGGGGAAATAGTTTTACCCCTCACCCTCTGCCTCCTTCTCCCCCATTAGGCCTTCCCTCACCCACCCATAGGTGACCGTTATGTTCCCTCACTGACTTCACATGCACAACACTTTTCTTGGTTCTAAAGTGGGAGAGGAGATGTAGAGTCTACTAGCACTTTCCAACACCAGCTGCAGATATTCACACACCAGCCTGTTGATGATAATCCTGGTAGGAGTTCTTGATTGGACGATATTGTGCCAAAACCACAGAGCAGGATGCCCACAGCCTCTCTCTGGCAGAGGTGCCAGATATATATATATATATATATATATATATATATATATATATATATATATATATATATATATATATATATATATGTATATTTATATATATTTATTTATATATATTTAAATATATTTATATTTATTTATATATATTTATTTATATTATTTATATTTATTTACATATATTTATTTATATATATTTATTTATATTTATTTACATATATATATTTATATATATTTATTTATATTTATTTACATATATTTATTTATATATATTTATTTATATATATTTATATATATATATATATATATATATTATTTATATATATTTATATATATATATAATATTTATATATTTATATATATATATATATATATATAATTTATTTATATATTTTTTTATTTATATATATATATTTTTTTATATTTATATATATATATATATTTATACATATATATATTTATATATATTATTTATATATATATTTATATTTTATATATATATATATATATATATATATATATATATATATATATATATATATATATATATATTTATATATATATATATATATATATTTATATTATATATATATATATTTATATTATATATATATATATATATATTTATATTTTATATATATATATATATTTATATTTTATATATATATATATTTATATTTTATATATATATATATTTATATTTTATATATATATATATATATATATATTTATATTTTATATATATATATATTTATATTTTATATATATATATATATATATATATATATATATATATATATATATATATATATATTATATATATATATATATATATATATATATATATATTTATATATATATATATATATATATATATATATATATATATATATATATATTAGGTAAAAGGTATTCGTGTACCTAATAATGTTATTAATAAATAATATATAAAAACGTTTATTTCGTCCCTGCAGAGTTTGGCTGGTGAGGAGCGTTGGATCTTTGGTTCATTACTGATCTTCCTCAGGTGTCGAGGACGCAGGTACAGTTGATAATTATGTGATGTAATAGTTTAGAAAACCGACAAGTTGATCAATGAGACACTTGTGAACATTTGGGAATCTTTATTGAGTGAACACATCGACTCCAGGCTGAGAGACTGATTACTTCATTCTCCTCCTCATTCACCGCTCTTCTCTGTATCGGACTGAAGAAGCCACTGGCTGGCCATAAGTTTCCTCAATAAAGATTCCTTAATATTGTACAAGTGTCTCTTCAACTGATGATTAGTTTTACTGGGCTCGGCTTGGCTCACTGTGTGACCCTTGTGGTTTTAGGGCTTACTTTTGATTGTAATAATAATAATCCGTTTGGTTCAGAATACTGAGACAAGAAAATGTGTTGCGTATATGTTGAGAAGATCCTTTCCATGAGTTTGTGTTGCTGAGGGATGTTGAGAAGATCCTTTCCATGAGTTTGTGTTGCTGAGGGATGTTGAGAAGATCCTTTCCATGAGTTTGTGTTGCTGAGGGATGTTGAGAAGATCCTTTCCATGAGTTTGTGTTGCTGAGGGATGTTGAGAAGATCCTTTCCATGAGTTTGTGTTGCTGAGGGATGTTAAGAAGATCCTTTCCATGAGTTTGTGTTGCTGAGGGATGTTGAGAAGATCCTTTCCATGAGTTTGTGTTGCTGAGGGATGTTTACGTGTTTTTGTATTCACTGAAAAGCGCTGTCATAACAAAAAAAAAAACGCCCTTTCATTTTTTTTTTGTGTGTAAAAAAGGTCTTTGTTACTTGAAAAAAATCACAGATGCAGGAAACATTCTGCTGGACATATTTGTTATCATATTTTTTACTCAGTGTGAGAATTATGGCTTCAAGACATGTGTATCAACGCAGCAGAATGTGTCCTCACAGATACATGATCCCGCTGGATATAGATGAAGGTGGAGAGTCCAACAGACAGCTCACTCGAAAGTAAAGTTAATCCTCGCCATTCCAAACCGGTTATGATTCCCGTTACTGCCACCACACAGTTGTTATGCATTATACAGGAGGCTTTCTAAAGAGTAATGAAATTCCTGATTGAAGGTCGAGGAGAAGCCTTGCCCCTGGTGCTGTACTCAAGTGACACTTGGGCTCACTTGATACCCAAATGTTGTACAAATGTCTCATTTATCAATGTGAATAAGGTGCCACAAACGGTAGTAACTTACGCAGCATAAGGTACCACAAACGGTAGTACCTAACGCAATATAAGGTACCACTAACAGTACCTCTAGTTATGTATCGCAGCGAATGATATATTTGAATTTTTCATTATATTTCACGTTATTTAAAATATTTGCAGTCAATTTGAAGCTTCAAGCTAATATTTTCAGATTCGCTTCTATTTATACCAGTCAAATTCCATTCAACGGTTTGGTGAGAATTTAGATTAGCAAAACATACGTTCTCTCTTTACGAGTTTCTCCACTATTGAGCCATAATGCGATAATAGTGTGCTTCTGGTAAGTGTGTACAGGTGGGGAGGGGAAGGAGAGGGGGGTCATTACATTAGTTGTTACGTGTGTGTGTGGTCAGGCAGGTGAAGAATTCCGTGTAATGCAGTCTGGTGTGTTGTCGAGGAGGGGGGGGAAGCTATACGCACCTGTCAGGGAGGTACACCTGAATGTATGCTGCCCTTTTCCTTCCTCAGGTACACGTTCCTATCTGCCTTCTTCCCTAGATGCAGGCCTTACCCAGGAACACCCTCCTGTCTGCCTTTCCCAGGTCGACTTTCTACCTGCTTTCCAGAGGCACACGTTTATATCTTACTGCCAACGCTGGAACACCTTATCCAGAAATCCGTTTTATGTCTAAATAGCGGGGAGGTTTTCCCTTTTGTTAAAATGTGTTGTTACGAGAAACCTATGACAGTTTGAGCTACAACTAACGAACTTCGAATTGTTTTTATTATTGTCATGATATATAATATAACAGTAATGATAGCAACAAACTGGTATTGAAAGTATCAACTTGTTAGGGTAGCTAAAAATCCTGGCTGGAGACAGCGACTTAATAAGAATGTTAGATACATTCTCAAAAACTGAATAATCACATTGTTCCACTGTTATGTATTTATTCAGTTTGGTTTCTCCTCCTTCACTTCTTAGTCTTCGTCCTCTTCCAATTCCTTTTCCTCTTTCTCCTACCCACAGTATATATAAAAATTCTGATTCACAAGGAGGGGGAGAGTCAGGCAGGGAGGTGAAAAATAGTGCTGGTCCCAATGTAAACACACTAACTCATGACTTTCACTTTCTTGTAGCCTACACCACTGTCATTTTAGGCCGCAGCTGTCTCATGTGTGTGTGTGTAGTGAGCAGTAAATAAGCAAGTACCGTCTATAAGAAGGGCAAAAATCTATTAAAATCTTTCTGACTTTCTTGAAGCAAATGCGTCTGGCGTAGTGACTTTCACTGCTAAAGTGACACAACAGTGATCACTGTTGTTTACATCAGGCTCACCTGGGCCTGCTGCTGCTGCTGCTGCTGCTGCTGCTGCAGAGTTGTCTGAATGATACAAAGGGGAAACTGATAAATAATTCATTATCATTAAACAATGTTTCCTCACCAGAGGAAAACTGATGACCTGCAAACTGGTAATGAGACCTGGCAGACCTTTCGATCGGTCTCTGGGGCCATTATCGACTTCTAAATGGTCGGAGTCGGACCGAAACGAGGTCCTAAGCTTGTCTCTCCCTCGTGTGGGTTATTTGCACATTGATCCAGTCTCGGTATTGTACCTTGTTTGTATTATAATATACTAAATCTTGTTTTGGTAGACCCGGAGCCAACGCTGGGGTGCCAGGTTTTAAGCAGCAGGCGTCAGTTCCAGCAACGGGAGTCAGTTCCAGCAACGGGAGTCAGTTCCAGCAACGGGAGTCAGTTCCAGCAACGGGAGTCAGTTCCAGCAACGGGAGTCAGTTCCAGCAACGGGAGTCAGTTCCAGCAACGGGAGTCAGTTCCAGCAACGGGAGTCAGTTCCAGCAACGGGAGTCAGTTCCAGCAACGGGAGTTTGTCAATTGTTTGTGTGGAGGAGGGGGAAGGGGAGGATTGTTAGAGTAGCGTTGATAAATACTATATCATTCAGCCACGGCTCCCACGAGACGCCTCAGTAGTTCCCTGCTTTCTTGCCGTTCACTTTCTGATGAAGAGAACTCTTGTCTTCCCACAACTTACAAAAAACTAACATTCTCTCTCTCTCTCTCTCTCTCTCTCTCTCTCTCTCTCTCTCTCCAGTTTTGCAATCACTGCAACAGAAAGAACTAGAACTACTAGACGTCTAGCACAGTTTCTTGGGTGTTTTGCACGCATCGTTCAGCGTCTTGGTTCTTCAAAGTCATGATAGTGTCGGATTTCACCGCAGGATATCCATCATTGAGCCCTGGGTGTTTAACATTCATTCCCAGCCCAGCTCCTGTGGTTACGTCAGTCTGTGTGTAGAGAGATTGTTGTGTGGCTTCTATATGGTGGATTCCTCAGGTGGATGTTACCACACCGTGATGACAGATGGACCCCACGGAGGTAAACATCTCTCTCGTATTTTCGTATATAATTCCCCTTCAAGGAAGGAAGGGGAGGTTGTTGCCTTGGTGCTAGTTAAGGGCTCTTAATGCCACAAAATACAGCTACCTCTCCAAATGCATGAATGAAACCGAATTATACCCAACTTGTCAGGCTCAGTATAATCCCCAAGGGATTAGAAGCTTTCCAATAATAATATAATAGCTAATATTTATGTAATTTTTTTTCGCTTGTTCTCGTCTTCGCATAACCACGTGAACTGGCAGGATGATTTCGTTATGTAATCCAGAACTTGGACGAGACAGAGTCGTGACGCCACGAGCTGAGACAATCGATCGTTCAGATTCCGGGAGGTACTAAGAACTGTGAACACGTTGCAACACTCAACACTGCAGGAAAGAGAGGGAGAGAGAGAACCACTGTAGCCACACTGTTTCTCTCTTTTCTCTCTCTCTCTCTCTCTCTCTCTCTCTCTCTCTCTCTCTCTCTCTCTCAGTCCTTCCCTGAGATAATTTTTTCAAGAACTCAGTCGTGTTCTGAGAGTCAAAAACCAAATAAACCCCATAAAAAATCTTTATTTAAAATATAAGCGTCATTAATTTCCATAAAAAATAACTGAATCAGACAAAAAAGAAATTCATAATAATCATAATAATTCATAATAATCATAAGCTATTATAATTATCATAAATTATTATGTTCCAAACGTTAGTTGCACTTTATACCGAGAGTCCCATAAAAAAGTACAAGAGTCTACAATAATGTTATTATTTCAGAGTTCTGTCAGTATTTACAATCTTAACTGCCATCAAAACAATAACATTCGGGAGGAAAATGATATAATGTTTTATTTTTCGTTGTTTAATATCGAAAGTTTAAGTAACTTTGTCTAGAGCAAATGCTGATGATGGAGAGAGAGGGAGCATTGACAGAGGAATGGCAATAACAACAACAAGAAGCATTTACAGAGGCATAGCAACAACAACAACAACAAGCATTTACAGAGGCATGGCAACAAAACAACTAACATTTACACAGGCATGACAACAAACAACTAACATTTACAGAGCCAGGGCAACAAAACTAACATTTACAGAGCCAGGGCAACAAAACTAACATTTACAGAGCCAGGGCAACAAAACTAACATTTACAGAGCCAGGGCAACAAAACTAACATTTACAGAGCCAGGGCAACAAAACTAACATTTACAGAGCCAGGGCAACAAAACTAACATTTACAGAGCCAGGGCAACAAAACTAACATTTACAGAGCCAGGGCAACAAAACTAACATTTACAGAGCCAGGGCAACAAAACTAACATTTACAGAGCCAGGGCAACAAAACTAACATTTACAGAGCCAGGGCAACAAAACTAACATTTACAGACCCAGGGCAACAAAACTAACATTTACAGAGCCAGGGCAACAAAACTAACATTTACACAAGCATGGCATCAACAACATCAAGCGGTAGAAATGTAGAGAAGACAAATCGTCTGTCACACAACTACTGACGTTCTGCTACATCATAAGAGAAGGTAGACAACACAGTGACCAGTTATCTTCACTCACTTTCCTACTACTCCAAAGATGAAGTAACGTGTGTGTGTGATGGGAGGTGAGAGGTTTTAACAGATAATAGTAAGAGATGGTGACTTCTGGGCTAAAACGTGATACTGGTTGATAAGTAGATGTCGTGGTTGTCTTGGCGGCTGATAGCAAGTGTAGTGATGAGAGGTGAGACAGTATTGGGTGATGGTTGGGGCAGTAGTTGTGTATATACACTGAGTTCACTTTAATCCCTCTCATAGAGATTTACGTTTTCTCGACTATTGGTGAATACGTAACATACAGCGCCAAAGGACCCACTTGTAGTCGACAGGCTTCAAATCCAATTAGCCAACATACGACGAAACTCCGCTTCGATTCATTTTTTGTCCCTGGCTACTGTAACAAGACCTACAGTGCTCGCTAGGGCCTCCTACAGCCATTACTGAACACCAGCGGCGCTGGTGGCAAATGACTGCACCTGTTTTAATGGTCAGATTCGACATGACGCAGCAACACTATGGTTTTCCTCTTGAGGTAACTTCGACGCAACACTCTGATTGATGACACATCTGCTCGATTGCAACACTGACGTGTTTATAGTGAGATAGAGAGAGAGAGAGAGAGAGGTGTTTTGTAGGCAGACTGATGGTATGTGTGTGTAGGTTGCTCTTAGAAGCATTGCAAGTCACATTAGTGAGAACAGTTTCCTCTTTATGATCTTAAGTTTAAACTATTTAATTGTGCAACTGTGCGTTGCTCGAGGTAATTACACGACGTCAGTGACAGGAAGCCTGGCAACGTAGAGTGCGGTGGAGTGATGCTCTGATTGATCACATCCATCTCCACGTTAAGCAACCATCCATTTCTAACAAAAATGATCACCAGGAAATATATATATATATATATATATATATATATATATATATATATATATATATATAATATGTATGTATGAGAGTATAGTTATACCAACACTCTTATATGGGTGTGAAGCATGGGTGATGAATGTTGCAACGAGGAGAAGGCTGGAGGCAGTGGAGATGTCATGTCTGAGGTCAATGTGTGGTGTGAATATAATGCAGAGAATTCGGAGTTTGGAAATTAGGAGGAGGTGCGGGATTACCAAAACTATTATCCAGAGGCTGAGGAGGGGTTGTTGAGGTGGTTCGGACATGTAGAGAGAATGGAACGAGACAGAATAACTCTCGAGAGTGTATAAATCTGTAGTGGAGGGAAGGCGGGGTAGGGGTCGGCCTAGGAAAGGTTGGAGGGAGGGGGTAAAGGAAGTTTTGTGTGCGAGGGGCTTGGACTTCCAGCAAGCATGTGTGAGCGTATTTGATAGGAGTGAATGTAGACAAATGGTTTTGAATACTTGACGTGCTGTTGGAGTGTGAGCAAAGTAACATTTATGAAGGGATTCAGGGAAACCGGCAGGCCGGACTTGAGTCCTGGAGATGGGAAGCACAGTGTCTGCACTCTGAAGGAGGGGTGTTAATGTTGCAGTTTTATAAGTGTAGTGTAAAGCACCCCTCTGGCAAGACAGTGATGGAGTGAATGATGATGAAAGTTTTTTCTTTTTCGAGCCACATTGCCTTGGTGGGAATCGGCCGATGTGATAATAAAAAATATATATTTAAACTTTTGTACTATATTTTATAATAAAGTAAACCTACTGGTTAAAAAGAATGAAAAGATGGCTTCCTTGGTATGCGAGAGAGAGAAGACAAGAGAAAGAATTATAGCCCACATACACCAGAAATGTTCCCGATAAAGTTATATAGATGGGGGAAAGAAGAGAGTAGGAATGCAGAGGATTAAGTGAATTACAAAGACAAGAGAAGGTGTGAATCAAGTGTCACAGCATAACGGTATCACAACACTCTTGAGGGCGGCCACCAAACACGCCCTAAGATGGCCCAGTTTCCTGCGGGTGGAGCACCACCCACAACCACCTCCGGAAGCTAAGCTAGAACACAACGCTGAGACATACGTCAGCAAGGATGTGGTAATAGCATGGAACTGTGTGTTTAAGTTAGTGTTTATGAAAAGTTATTCGATAGGGCGGAAGGAGGATGATGTGACATGTGTTGCAAAATATGTGTTGAGATGCTCAAAGATTCACCCAACAACAGGAGACTAACACCAGGATACCTCGTTACTGTTAATTACTCAGGCGACTAACACTTAGGTACCTACTGCTAAGACGTCAGTCGACTAGCACCTAGGTACCTATTTACTGCTAAGACTTCAGGCGACTAACACTTAGGTACCTACTGCTAAGACGGCAGTCGACTAGCACCTAGGTACCTATTTACTGCTAAGACTTAAGTCGACTAACACTTAGGTACCTATATGCTGCTAAGTTCTCAGGGTATTTATAGTTGAGAAAAGTTTAAAATATTCCCCGGTAGGTGAACGGGAGAAACAAGGATAATTAAACATGCCCAGACGTTTCGACCAACCCGGTTATTGAACCCAGGTCATTTCCACTGCGTGGCGACTGCTGTAACCCCCAAGAGGCGGTATGTTGCGTAGAGCTCCTGGGCTTAATAACCTGTGTGATATTGATGAAAAGCTCTTCATTCAAGGAATTGGGGCTAATCTCACCTTCGGATCAAACCAGGGGGACGCCACAGTGTTGCCAGTGGGGAACCATAGGAAGTAGACTGTGACGTCACCTGACCATGACACAGGGGGGGTTGGGGAGTGGGGTTTCCGTGAGGGAAGGTGGAAGAGGAAGAAGGAGAGAGAGAGAGAGAGAGAGAGAGAGAGAATGACGTTGGGGAAGGTAAGGGATTAGGGAAAACAGAGATGCGAAGATGTGGGCAGATGAAATGTGGGCAGTAGACGCAGAAAACAGGACAAAGGAAGCTGTAGACAGCGAAAAGGCCTTTGTAATCACCATGAAAATGGTTGACCTAACGAATATTTACCTCCTGAAGCATCCTCGACCCAACAGCTGGTGGACCTCAACCCAGCAGCTGGTGAACCTCAACCCAGCAGTTGGTGAACCTCAACCCGGCAGTTGGTGGACCTCAACCCAAAGCTTCATTATTGGATTAATTTGGTTAACTGACGTCAACCAAAGGACAACTTTCGTTGCACTTACTGTGTTCTTTTCGCTTCGCTCACTTTCCCAGTTTAGTTACGAATGAAGTTACTTGTTAGAGCATACGTATACATACAGCTGGGCCGAAGATTTTTGGAACAGAACGTTGCATATGGAAAGAGTTTAGCAAATACAGAATAAAGATCTTGCTTTTAAATTGAATGTAATATGAAGGATGATCACCTGTCATCCAGACTGAGCACCTGTCATCCAGACTGAGCACCTGTCATCCAGACTGAGCACCTGTCATCCAGACTGAGCACCTGTCATCCAGACTGAGCTACTGCCATCCAGAATGAACACCTGTCATTCAGACTGAGCACCTGTTATCCAGACTGAGCACCTGTCATCCAGACTGAGCACCTGTCATCCAGACTGAGCACCTGTCATCCAGACTGAGCACCTGTCATCCAGACTGAGCACCTGTCATCCAGACTGAGCACCTGTCATCCAGACTGAACACCTGTCATTCAGACTGAGCACCTGTTATCCAGACTGAGCACCTGTCATCCAGACTGAGCACCTGTCATCCAGACTGAGCACCTGTCATCCAGACTGAGCACCTGTCATCCAGACTCAGCATGTCATCCAGACTGAGCATGTCATCCAGACTGAGCATGTCATCCAGACTGAGCATGTCATCCAGACTGAGCATGTCATCCAGACTGAGCACCTGTCATCCAGACTGAACACCTGTCATTCAGACTGAGCACCTGTTATCCAGACTGAGCACCTGTCATCCAGACTGAGCACCTGTCATCCAGACTGAACACCTGTCATTCAGACTGAGCACCTGTTATCCAGACTGAGCACCTGTCATCCAGACTGAGCACCTGTCATCCAGACTGAACACCTGTCATTCAGACTGAGCACCTGTTATCCAGACTGAGCACCTGTCATCCAGACTGAGCACCTGTCATCCAGACTGAGCACCTGTCATCCAGACTGAGCACCTGTCATCCAGACTGAGCACCTGTCATCCAGACTGAGCATGTCATCCAGACTGAGCATGTCATCCAGACTGAGCATGTCATCCAGACTCAGCATGTCATCCAGACTCAGCATGTCATCCAGACTGAGCATGTCATCCAGACTGAGCATGTCATCCAGACTGAGCATGTCATCCCTTCTGGACTCTTACCAACTCGCGACTTCAAACTTTCCTTCGACTCCCCATCCTTCTGTTGTATTTACTTGGGAACCCATGTCTGGATGGCACGGGTTCCGTGAGATGACCAAAAGCTCCAGCTGCGGGTCATATGACTATGCCCAGCGTCAGGAAACCCTTTTCCTGTTTCCTGACAAACCTTACCTAACCTAACTTAACTACGCGCAGACGTGGTTCTTAATGCGTCTTTTTAAATTGTTTGGTTTAAATCTAATTTTCCTTCGTCCTGTTGGGTGGAGGAAAGAGGATTCTGTTATCTTTTCTACTGAAATGAATATATTTCTGTCTCCAATACTTAGTCATCTACCTCATTCCACTTTTGTAGTACACGGAGACTGAAGTACTTTCGTGTGTGTGTGTGTGTGTGTGTGTGTGTGTGAAAGCATAATATATATGTGTGTAAGCATGTCTTTTCTAGTGCTCGTGTCTGTTTGTGCACTGTTCGCCTGTGTAAATGTGTACGTCTTTTAAGACGCGCTTTTATGTCCGTGTAGACTTGTACTCCTGTGTAAACATGTACGCCCTTGTAGACGCGCGTAGACACCCGTGTATACACGTGCGTATACAAGCTGGAGCCTCCGGTGGTGGGCGTATACAAGCTGGAGCCTCCGGTGGTGGGCGTATACAAGCTGGAGCCTCCGGTGGTGGGCGGAGCAGAGTGAAAGTCGGCAGCGCTGCCTGTTGCTTTTGTTATCGAAGGATCGTCAGTATTATTCCAGCGGCGAAGCTGTGCCGTCCTCAGTGCTTGTTGCCACCGCCACCACTGCAACCACCACTGTGAGTTATCGCCCACTTTGCCGGAGTTGAGTGCAAGTCACGGAGGAGGAGGTGGTGGGGAAGGAGGAAGGCTGCCTGGTGAAAGTGGTAGCTTTCCAAGATGTGGCTGCAAGGAGAGTGGCCTTGCGTCATGCCTTGGCGAGGACGTCCCGTCCCTCGGTCTCGCATCTGGCGAGACCGTCCCTCGGTCTCTCACCTGGCCAGGCCGTCCCTCGGTCTCACCTCGCGAGGCCGTCCCTCGGTCTCTCACATGGCGAGGCCGTCCCTCGGTCTCTCACCTATCCAAGCCGTCCCTCGGTCTCTCACCTGGCGAGGCCGTCCCTCGGTCTCTCACCTGGCGAGGCCGTCCCTCGGTCTCTCACCTGGCGAGGCCGTCCCTCGGTCTCTCACCTGGCGAGGCCGTCCCTCGGTCTCTCACCTGGCGAGGCCGTCCCTCGGTCTCTCACCTGGCGAGGCCGTCCCTCGGTCTCTCACCTGGCGAGACCGTCCTCGTCTCTCACCTGGCAGGCCGTCCTCGGTCTCACCTGGCGAGGCCGTCCTCGGTCTCTCACCTGGCGAGACCGTCCTCGGTCTTCACCTGGCGAGGCCGTCCTCGGTCTCACCTGGCGAGGCCGTCCTCGATCTCTCACCTGGCGAGGCCGTTCCTCGATCTCTCACCTGACGAGGCCGTTCCTCGGTCTCTCACTTCGATGGCATCGCGACTTCCTTACTGGTGAACGGCCGCACGTTCTCGCACCACCAGTGATGAACGTTCACGTTGCTAGTTTAATCGTGGCCTTTTCTTTATTTGATCTTAGATATACGCTTTCAGTGGGTTAGAAACCCGAGGTTCCACGTCAACATCGGACGCAATAAAGCGAATGTTTATTGTACATAGATGACTGTCGCCACAGACAGGAAACTGTGTTGCTTTTCTGTGTTGCTGCTGCTGCTGCTGTTGCTGCTCATATGTTGTTATTGTTGCTGCTGATACCGCTTATACTGTTCATATTACTGCTGTTGCTGCTGTTGTTGCTGCTGCTGCTGCTTTATCTGTGTAATCATCAGCACTATTATCATTATAAACATCGCAAGCATCATGATTTATCAAATTATCTTCAGGATCATCAAATAATAATCATTATCACGTCAAAAAATCATCATATCAAATAATAATCATAACAAACAATAGCCATCAAGACATTATCATCAAATAATTACTTTTATCATGACTGTCAACCTAATCATTAACTAACATTCAGTAGGGGTTTCTAATTCAAGGTTTCACTTCGTCTTGTTAACAATAATGAGGAAAAGTAGGTGACTTCTCCTTGCGTGTGTGTGATGCAACCTGGGGTCACTATCATGGTCACACATACGCTAGTTATTGTGTATCCTGTACCTCCTGTGGTCAAACACACGTTAGGTACCTCCTGTGGTCAAACACACGTTAGGTACCTCCTGTGGTCAAACACACGTTAGGTACCTCCTGTGGTCAAACACACGTTAGGTACCTCCTGTGGTCAAACACACGTTAGGTACCTCCTGTGGTCAAACACACGTTAGGTACCTCCTGTGGTCAAACACACGTTAGGTACCTCCTGTGGTCAAACACACGTTAGGTACCTCCTGTGGTCAAACACACGTTATGTACCTCCTGTGGTCAAACACACGTTAGGTACCTCCTGTGGTCAAACACACGTTAGATACCTCCTGTGGTCAAACACACGTTAGGTACCTCCTGTGGTCAAACACACGTTAGGTACCTCCTGTGGTCAAACACACGTTAGGTACCTCCTGTGGTCAAACACACGTTAGATACCTCCTGTGGTCAAACATACGCCAGGTACTGTGTATTATGGTTCCCTCTCGCTTCCCTTATCCTGGTTTCCCCTCGATTCCTCCATCCTGGTTCTCTCTCGATTCCTCCATTCTGGTTCCCTCTCGATTCCTCCATCCTGGTTCTCTCTCGATTCCTCCATCCTGGTTCCCTCTCGATTCCTCCATTCTGGTTCCCTCTCGATTCCTCCATCCTGGTTCCCTGCCATCATGCTCCATCTCAATATATGCTTTCTTAGTTCGGAAATTTATAAAAAAAAATTGAGGGAAATTTGTGTCTTCGACCATTTCGTGGCTGTCCACCAGTCTACCTGGCTATCTGTCTATCTGGCTGTCTGTCTACCTGGTTGTTTGTCTACCTGGCTGTCTGTCTATCTGGTTGTCTGTCTACCTGGTTGTTTGTCTACCTGGCTATCTGTCTATCTGGCTGTCTGTCTACCTGGTTGTTTGTCTACCTGGCTATCTGTCTATCTGGCTGTCTGTCTACCTGGTTGTTTGTCTACCTGGCTGTCTGTCTATCTGGTTGTCTGTCTACCTAGCTGTATGTCTACCTGGCTGTCTGTCTACCTGGCTGTCTGTCTACCTGGCTGTCTACCTGTCTGGCTTTTTCTCTTTGCGTATTTTCACAAATCCGCATATTGAAAAAGAAACTTGGTACGACGTTTCGCTAAGTGCCGGACCATTTGTTTACATGTCTGTCAGTGTTGATGTTTCTCTCACACAAGTTATTACACACAAGTTTTTTCTGGAATTTTAACAACAAATTCAAACATTTCAAGACTGAAAATCACTGTGTGGGCGTGGGTGTGGGGGGGATCCAGGTGGTGTGGGTGTGTGGGTGATCCAGGTGATGTGGGTGTATGGGGGATCCAGGTGGTGTGGGTGTGTGGGGATCCAGGTGGTGTGGGTGTGTGGGGAATCCAGGTGATGTGGGTGTGTGGGGGAATCCAGGTGGTGTTGGTGTGTGGGGTGGGTCCTGGTGGTGTGGGTGTGTGGGGGGATCCAGGTGGTGTGGGTGTGGGGGATCCAGGTGGTGTGGGTGTGTGGGGATCCAGGTGGTGTGGGTGTGGGGGATCCAGGTGGTGGGGGATCTAGGTGGTGTGGGTGTGTGGGGTGGATCCTAGTGGTGTGGGTGTGTGGGGTTGGGCCTAGTGGTGTGGGTGTGTGGGTGGATCCTAGTGGTGTGGGTGTGTGGGGTTGGGCCTTGTGGTGTGGGTGTGTGGGTGGATCCTAGTGGTGTGGGTGTGTTGGGTGGGTCCTAGTGGTGTGGGTGTGTTGGGTGGATCCTAGTGGTGTGGGTGTGTGGGGTGGATCCTAGTGGTGTGGGTGTGTTGGGTGGGTCCTAGTGGTGTGGGTGTGTGGGGTGGATCCTAGTGGTGTGGGTGTGTGGGTGGATCCTAGTGGTGTGGGTGTGTGGGGTGGGTCCTAGTGGTGTGGGTGTGTTGGGTGGATCCTAGTGGTGTGGTGTGTGTGGTGGATCCTAGTGGTGTGGGTGTGTGGGTGGATCCTAGTGGTGTGGGTGTGTGGGTGGATCCTAGTGGTGTGGTTGTGTGGGGTTTATCCTAGTGGTGTGGGTGTGTTGGGTTTATCCTAGTGGTGTGGGTGTGTGGGGTTTATCCTAGTGGTGTGGGTGTGTGGGGTTTATCCTAGTGGTGTGGGTGTGTGGGGTAGATCCTAGTGGTGTGGGTGTGTGGGGTGGGTCCTAGTGGTGTGGGTGTGTTGGGTGGATCCTAGTGGTGTGGGTGTGTGGGGTGGATCCTAGTGGTGTGGGTGTGTGGGGTGGATCCTAGTGGTGTGGTTGTGTGGGGTTTATCCTAGTGGTGTGGGTGTGTGGGGTTTATCCTAGTGGTGTGGGTGTGTGGGGTTTATCCTAGTTGTGTGGGTGTGTGGGGTTTATCCTAGTGGTGTGGTGTGTGGGTTTATCCTAGTGGTGTGGGTGTGTGGGGTTTATCCTAGTGGTGTGGGTGTGTGGGGTTTATCCTAGTGGTGTGGGTGTGTGGGGTTTATCCTAGTGGTGTGGGTGTGTGGGGTTTATCCTAGTGGTGTGGGTGTGTGGGGTTTATCCTAGTGGTGTGGGATGTGGTGGGGTTTTTTCCTAGTGGTGTGGGTGTGTGGGGTTTATCCTAGTGGTGTGGGTGTGGTTTATCCAGTGGGTGGGTGTGTGGGGTTTATCCTAGTGGTGTGGGTGTGTGGGGTTTATCCTAGTGGTGTGGATGTGTGGGGTTTATCCTAGTGGTGTGGGTGTGGGGTGTTTATCCTAGTGGTGGGGGTGTGGGGGTTTATCCTAGTGGTGTGGGTGTGGGGGTTTATCCTAGTGGAGTGGGTGTGGGGTTTATCCTAGTGGTGTGGGTGTGTGGGGTTTATCCTAGTGGTGTGGGTGTGGGGGGATCCAGGTGGTGTGGATGTTACTCCAGCTGTCGCTTTCTGAAAGCATCTGGAGATTAATCCATTGTCACGCCAGAGATACTGTCATTGTCTGGTCTGATGCCCAATCTTCTCTCTCTCTCTCTCTCTCTCTCTCTCTCTCTCTCTCTCTCTCTCTCTCTCTCCTCTCTCCACAGGTGTGGGCGCCGGTCAACACAGGTGTGGGCGCTCAACACAGCCACCCACGGGTCTAGCTATTAAATTTTCGCCCAAGCCTTGTTGGGTACCCCACGCGATAGTATTTCTTTCTTTGTGCTACTGTACCTCTAATCTCTAACCTTATATATATATATATATATATATATATATATATATATATATATATATATATATATATATATATAGTGTGTGTGTGTGTGTGTGTGTGTAGGAATGGTCCTTTAACTGTGATATATGAGCAAATTTTACGAAGAAACTAATGTGAGGCCATTCGATTTTTTTTAGTCTACGATCTAGCTAAAATTAGCGACACCTCGGTTATGTTGTTTGGAAATAAATCTTAACGTCTCTTAGATATATTTGGAGCATCTGAGCGATACACAGCGCCGGTCCGGGAAGCATAGTGCTGAGAGACATTGTCTCTGGTCCAGGAAGCATAGTGCTGAGAGACATTCAGTCTCTGGTCCAGGAAGAATAGTGCTGAGAGACATTCAGTCTCTGGTCCAGGAAGCATAGTGCTGAGAAATATTCAGTCTCTGGTCCAGGAAGCATAGTGCTGAGAGACATTCAGTCTCTGGTCCAGGAACCATGGCATGTTGCGAGACAGTCACTGTCTAACGGATGCAAGCCAACTGAATGACTTGGAAGGAACCAGTACAAGTTCTCCCACACGGGAGGTGACCTCATGCAACCAGTGTCACTCCCACATACAATACACACGCCTTTCTTTTCTCTTTTTTTTGTCGAAATTCTGGGTAAATATATATCGACGCTGAATTATTTTACGATTCGACAAGTTTTAGGGAATACAGGACCGCTTCAGTTCGACCGCTTCAACTAGACCGCTTCAACTCGACCGCTTCGATTCCCAATGTTTCCCATAAAAGGAAGCAGGGGGAGGGAGATTGAAGTGCCTTGATACCAGCGAAAGCCTCTTCATCCATTGATTTGGAGTTACCCTCCTTTTTCCTTGGAGCCAACCTGATTACCTCCCATTCCCTATGGATCTTCATGACCCCAACGGGATTAGCGCTTCCTCATGAATTAAATAATTCAGTTGAATTCAATAATGTACATTTTGCTGAAGTTAGCGATAGTCTGAACCCAAAGTTATTATTATTATTATTATTATTATTATTATTATTATTATTATTATTATTATTATTATTATTATTATTATTTGTAGTAGTAGTGTTTATTGAGAGAGGTACTACCATTAGAGAAAGGTGTAGAGAGAGGACTACCATGAGAAAGGTGTAGGGAAGAGAGAGGACTGATTTCACCTGGGGCCCACCTGCCTGGTTTTTGCTTATTAAGGGGCGTCCTCAGACGTTCATATACACTCGCCCGCGACTCCTTTCCTCTTTCCCCCGTCTCGGCGTAAACATGAAAATACGTACCCTCATACAGACTGTATGAGGGTACCCACAGGTTGCAGCTAACGTAGATACAGAAGCAGCTGTTGAAGTTTAATGGAG